>JABFFJ010000315.1:0-236752 GCA_013623715.1 Fusarium verrucosum
CTTATTTATCCCTCCCTAGGGAAGGATAAGTGACTTATAATATTAACCTTATAGTAAGAAGGTTTAACTTAGGTAGCTATAAAAGGGTTAATTATGACCCTTATTTATGTTTTTATATATTCTTTATTAAGGTTTAGGGCTTCAAGAGCCTTTTTTTTCCTTACTAAAAATAATAACTTAGCTAATATACCTAGTAAGAGTAGGTCTAGGCATAATAAACTTCAGGCATCATATATAATACTTTCGTAGCTAAATCAGTATTTTATTACTACTTAATAAAGCTTATATAACTACTGAAGGTATAAGACGTTATGTCAACTCGTTCTTACTAGATCTAGACCATAATTCTCTGCTGTCCTCTCTCGCTCAAAACTAAACATAATTCAATTCTCTAGGGGCCGAACCGAATATATGTACTTATAAGTTACGGATTCAAAGCTGGCTTGTCTCGCCCAGTTTATCTCATTGAAAAGTAACATAGATACATATTAAACTGCACAAGAGACTCTAGACGGACAATGAGGTGATAGATATATTCAACGTCTCTACTATACCCATGACCAGTCCAACACCCTGGTCGTATTATCTGCTTCAGTAGCGCAATCCAACCAGTCTGTTGCAGACGTAGGAATAGGCATACTCATGGGCATATTGAGCGATTGAGAGTCATCTCCAAAGTACCCAGTGCCGTTGGTCTGTTCTGTATATAGAGATACTGTGGGATATTCAGGCCATGATACACAACTAAGCTCCTGGGTGGTCGAAGTCTCATTTTTTGTTGGTGGTTCCTGGGCGGCTAGCTGAGGTTGCTGAGAGCTAGTCGTTGCAGAAGCGATGCATTCACCGACTATCTCAGGAATGCGTTGCATGAGAGTAGGGCTACCCCTGAATATACTGTCCTGGGCCAACCTCTCACGAAGCAGTCTGAGAACCTCGTCATTAACCTTAGATCCAAAGCTTTCTGGGCTATTACTAGGATCGAAGCAGTCTAACGTGCGGAGTTAGCCATCAGGTTAAGGCTATGATTAGAATGGCATTCAAAATGGAATAGTTGGTGTTGAAGCTCCCAAAACAATCAATTGAGTTGACTTACATGGTGTTGGTTGTGTCTCAGCTTGTGGGAATAGAATGTTGTATATCTCGAGCCATCGCTCCTCATCAGACTTTTTTGATGATGATGAGTATTTAGTACGGGATCCTAGTTTGTCACTCTGATCTTTTGTCATCTCCTTCTTGTGATTACGCCTGATATGTTCCCTTGTGACTGGTCAGTCTTCCCATTAGGCCGAAATATTTCTCGTTTTGTACGGAATGGAAATCAAGGACATACTTGAGACGAACAACAGATGTCCATCCAGGTGTCTGGCATGTTCGTACTTTGCAATACATGGCTGGATTATGCTTGTAAAAAGGGCAAGCATACCACTTCTTGGATGATGTATCCTTGGGAGGTCGTTTCGAATCGTCAGTATTACTATCCTCATCGCAACCTGGGCTGCTTCTAGCCAAATGCTTCCGAGGTCGTTCGCCGTAAGACTTTGCATTCGATGGATCAGAGCCCTTCCGTTTATTCGCGCGGCGTGGCTCCGTATTCATGGTCTTCGAGGGCCATGACTTGTTATGATTAGGCTCGGCTCTGTTGCCGCCACCCACCGCAGCGGTCCAAGAACCGACTTCCGATAGGGTGTTGGACTCTGGCATATCGCCAGATAATCCAGGGGATCCTTTTCAGATTACGATGCGGGATATCGAGAATCGTCGAAGAACCTGAAAGAACCTGAAAGAAGAAGATTTGCCAGCTTCCAAACCCGGCCAGGATGGCGATAAGGATGATGACCAATACTGGTTGAACACGTGGCCTAAAAGGCACGTGATTACAATGCCCACCGATGAACCATTGGATTTATGTAGTCAAAAGAGCCCTCATATACTGCTGGTCCAAGGATAATTATATTTGCAAAACATCTCATTAACCAAATTATCCATCCATGTTGCTTGAACAATAACCAGGAGACGGCATTCTTTCATTCGCAGTCCTTACTGAATCCCCGGTCCCTCAGCCAGGTAAGAATGTTAGGAAGCGACTTGTCCTTGCTTGGGAGATATTCCACTTAGTAAGGTATAGTCTTATGCATCGGATAGATCGATCTGGGGTACTTAAGTGGGGTCTAGGGACCGACCCCCTTACCTTCCGACCTATCGCGAGCTCCTTGCCGAAAGGGAGGGGGGTATAGTAAGAGGGGAAAAGGTCAGCTGATAGGGGAAAAGAAGAGTACCTAATTTAATAATAGATCGCCTAAGAAAAGAAGGTATCCCTTTAGGGACGAGTAGGCACATCTGAAGTATCAGACAGGGATTCATTCAATCAAATCCTTAGTATCAGAGATACCTTCTTTTTGCCTAGGCCTAGGCCTAATAGTAAGTGCCTCAGATTATGCAGCTTGCAGATCACTACTTTGCCTCTCACCAAAATATTGCCTTGAGATTAGTATCTGTGGCAAATTGATAAGCAGTTAATCAATACTAGGCCTTAATCCACAGAAATACTTCAGATGTGCCTACTCGTCCCCAAAGGGATAGAAATTCCCGAGAGTCAGGTGACTTTCGCGGGGAAATTTGGAGAGCTATATCTCACACACATATTGAATATACCTGCCCCAGTTAACCGACCGTTTCCCGAGTCACCGCACTCCCCTCCATTTTGGCAAAGAGCTTGCGACGGGTCGGAATCCTACCCCAGTGCTTCGTATCGCCGAGGACAGGCAACCGGGATAAAAAAAAAAGGGTTACATGTGACAAGCGATAACCAGATTGCCGGCACGGGGCGATCCAAAGTGGAGAAACGGAGGTATCAGCGTGGCACGGCACGAGTCGTTCAGATTGAGTTAAGGTTAGCTCAGAGATTAAATGTCAAGCGCCACGGGAGTAAGGTTGTTGAAGAACGGTTAAAATGAACGGTTAATTCTTTCATTGATATATGGCTTCATGCGCTGCATAATGAGGTTATATTTATGATGGTGAAACCTCTCAGCGACTCGTCGCTGTGTCAGTAGTGACCAGATGTGTTATTTGTAGTTCAGCATCGTGACTGGGTTTTGTCTTGCCACATCCTACAATACCTGGTCAGCGTTGACCATCATAGATAACCGTGTTAAAACTTCTTAATCCATGCCTCTCCTAGCAACAGCGCGACAGACGGGACAGGAACCAAGGCGTTTCTGTGCCATGGAGGCGAAGTAAAATAGTAGCATTGGCGAGTGCTTCCCGGCGCCTGTCAGTTCTGTCCAGGTCGACGTGGCTAGGCTGTTGTCATGTCATTCATTGGACAATGCCCAGTGGCAGGCTCCGGACTTCGGCCAGTCTCACTGAGAATGAGGCAAATCTTTGGGGCGCTGGAGCGGACTCGACCTGTGACGCAATGGGTACCGTCACACCGACCTTGACAAAAAAGGCTGTCATGGTCGACTGACCGCCATACAATATTGGGTCGACACAACGCCGGTTGTTAATCGTTTTTGTCTGTTACGTACCACCGACACATGGGTCCACCGACACATGGGTGTCGTCTCTTGAGGTCAACACCATCAACCTTCACTGACTCCATCACCAGAGGTTGCCAACTACGGAGAAGCACCCTTTCGAAACATAACACTATATTTCATCAATATCCAAACACACATCAACAATCAGGAGCGTTTATTTATTTCTCTATCACCATCTGGCACACCCGCGCCAACGACGCCCCCCTAGAACAATTTGCAGCTCGTAGACACGACCTGCGCAATCTTTCACCGTCAAGCCTCCACCGAGCCTGCGTCCCCATGCGTCCCTACAAAACCATCATGGGCCTGGAGGTCTTCGCCGCTGTCGGGTCGTCCCAGGTGAGACGACCAGATGTGATACCTGAGGAAATACTGATTCTGTGTCCCGCCAGCTCCTCACGCAATACCCAACCCCAACTCAGCCGAATAGCGAGGTACGTTCATGCCTGGCAACCCACGTCGAGTCGAGATAGGACGAGACGAAGCGAAACTTCTAATAATGAGTGCGGATTACTAACAGAGTTGCAAGGCGCCCACCACCTTTCAGGGCGCGACCTCGGGCTGGCCTCAGGGTGCTAGCGGTACCACTTTTGCGCGGCTTGAGAAGGATCTTGATCATGAAGCAAATGATGCCATGATCATTGGCCCCGTCCAGACTTTGGACTCGGGGCACTCAGGTTAGCAAAACCGTTTCGCTTGTGGCTCCCAACCCATCGTTTCGCTTGTGGGTCCAAGCCCATCGTTTCGCCGTTCGTGGTGCTACAGGTGTCGTCGTACCTTGTGCAGGAAAGTCACGTGCTCAAGAGGCTCGGAGTCAGTTCGGGATCACGACAATGGAACGACAGGATTGTCCTTCTTTGAGTTGTCCCTGGTGCCCATCCCGCCGCGGCACTCGTTGCCATGTTCAACATCGTTGAATCCCTTCCTGATGCCCCCAAGTGGAAGGGCATGACCAAACACTAGCAAGTTACTCGGCCGAGAGATGGAAAGACGGCAGTTGATATATCATAACGTGTCGGGGCGGCTGCTAACTGGGAACATTAGCTGCAACGACTTCCACTTCTGAGTCCACTTCCTTGAAGTGGAATGAAGCCGGAAAATGGGCTGTCATCAGCATCGCTACGACCTTGGTCATATCTCTCGCTGGGTACCTCATCAAGTTCATCCGTAAGAAACTTCGCAACCGAACTGGCGGACCCCAAAAGGACGATCAACAGCATGTGCAGCCTGCCAACCATGGTGCACCGATCACTCCTGCGCAAGATGCGGACCCTCGAGATGATCGCCAGCGCTGGATCAACCAGGCAGGGCTGTCAACAGATGCTCACCCACCTGGATCCTTGCCAACCGATCGGGAGATGCAACCCTTTGACCACGAGAATCCCTCCGATGCACCTCAAATCCCTCCTCAGGACTTTGGTGACGAGTTTGCCTTGAACAAATGGCTTCGCCGTATGCCACTGACACGTCTTTCGCCATCTAGGCCTGCACCTCTTCCTGTCTAGGTCTGTGTTGGCCGACCACATAGACTGGTTTCCCTCTCGGCTCGTTATCTAAAAGGCTTCTTCTCATGGTTCAACGGTCGGCCGTTTAGACTCGATAGACGGTTACGCCTAGTCGGCTCGATATTCGGGTCGGCTTTTTGCGGGATGTTTGGTACGGGCGTTTATCTCGATGGATAGTTACGCCTAGTCGGTTTGACTTCAGCTTGACGGACGATTACGCCTGGTCGGCTCGACTCTGGCTCGACGTTTGGCTCGATGTTCGGCTCGACGTTTGGCTCGATGTTCGGCTCGACCTTTTGCGGGATGTTCGGCACGGGCGTTTAGCTCGACGTCTGAAATTCGAAAGATGGAGGATATTCGATTCTATTGTTTATAAGTTCTTGCTTGCTCCTCCTAATGAGCCTGGATCAGTCATTGAACAGGCGAGGGTAAGTAAAACGAATCTTGGATTCCATTAGGTATAGACCTAACGGGTTATGAAGTTGAATATATATCTTCGTACCTACGTGCTTGATAAGTATGAGAAATGGGATTTGTTTTCTTATTGATCTTTTCGTATCAATTCAAACGTTCAACACAATACATCAAGAGAGGGGTGTGATGTGGTGAACCCCGAAATAACACAGTTCATGTTTCAGGGATTGGACGCAATTGCGACAAAGGATAAACGCAGTTGCGATGAAACAAAGCTAGGCTGGCAGGCTGGAGGTCAAAGGCATTCCAAAGAGATAAGTGTAGACTTGTAGTAAAAGGCTGGAACTTGATCTGAGGAATTAATCCTATTCTTGATCGCTCCAATGATCTACTTCGTTGAATATGTTGGGAATAAAAGGCTCTTGAATGCATCACGCTAGTGCTTTGTACCTAATTTCTGCCACTTGCAGTGATACTATACTGATGTAATAATTTTCGACGCAAATGCGTCGCATGATCCTCGTCACATTCAGCCACATGCACCAAGGAATTGCTGTTATTGGACGTCCAAGAGTGTTGTACTACCACCAATTTCTGTCATGTCTCACGAATTTCGTCACAGCGAAAGTTACGTCGGCCGCCCATGAGTTAGGTATGCTATCATACCTAATTAGCAGATGGTGAATTTCACAGGAAAGTAATTGTAGAAGCCTCTGAGATAATTTTTGGCTTAATCAACAGAGATAAATAGGCATGACTCGAAACCTACAGTGCTGCATACTAGGTGTGATGAATTCTATGGATATTTAAGGAACTCAACGTAGGGTCTAGAGCCTGACCTCCCTTTGCTCTCGATTCCTCGCCAGTGATCGCCTAGCAGGCAGCAGGAGAGACAGCTGGACGAATTTTGGCTGTCTAGGGAATGAAAATACATGCCTGCCCATGTCTCTATAGCCATTGGCATGAGTTTGAAGGTACTTGGATATGGCCTGGTGACCGGCCCCCTTGGCATTGAATCGGTCACCAGGGCCTGAGGGCTCGGGCATGAGGGGTAGTGTGACTTGGCAAAGGGTTAGTTAATAGGGGAAATTAAAGACACCTGTATTTCCATAGGAGTTGCTATAGCATGATGGGTGCCCTTGGTCTCAAAGCTTTCCCACATAGAATTACATTATAAATATACATCTTGAGTACCTTTTGTTTCTATATTATCTCTCATTAGGTAAATCAGTTTTCCTTTATCTCCTCCGTCAGCTGATCCAGGCTCCACTAGTGGAAGAGCTGTCAGGTATGGAGGGCTGGTCTCTTGGCCCTACCCGAGCATATCTTACTCCGGCGTCACCGGCATGTAATACATGACGTATTCAGGATGCCTCGGATAGTAAGGAAAGACCTGAGAAAGCGAGGTATTCGTTTATTTGCCTTCTACCGTTCTGAAGGCAAGAGACTGGAACGCATCGGCGTCTTGACCGCATCCCTGAAATGAAGACAAGTGGATTCGATATAGCTACCAGGTGACGTTGAAATATAGGATTATCAAAATAGAAACGTAGGGACTGTAGGGAAACAATACTCTAAGGGAACTGGAAATTTAATAAGAGGCATAATACACTACCGTGTACCCAGACTCGAAAGGCTCGCCATGGTCTATAGATACCCTCTGATTTGTATTTAGTAGTATATGACTCTAGACCTATTTTATACTAGTCATAAGTAATTATAATAGTTGCAGGAACGGGCCGCATTGCCTAAGATACTATTTGTACCTATATATATCAGGTTAGTTGGCAGCTAACGGCCAGCTAGTGGCATTCAAGAGGCGTGGCGAACTTATCTAGCCGATACGATATACCAAGCTCCTCCTTCTCCAGTCAACACAAGGACAAGTGTTGACTGTTCCGCGCTTGAAAACCTCTCCTTTACCAGGGGGTAAGCGTCTTGTAAATTGACAGTCAGTTCCACGGCCTTATGCGAAGGGAAAGGCAAGTCTCGGGATACCACCATATGGCCTCTTCAGACTCGTGACAAAGAGAAAGGGTTGAGATGCAAGGAAGGCCTTTAATGGGACCGAATAAAACATGAAACCTATACTGTCTCTCATAAGAGTGACCCGGAATCAGTAAATTCTGATCGCGAAGGATTCAAGGCCAGGGTTGGTTGAACAGAGTACCGCGAACCTCGTAGATGCAATTCCAAGTTGCTATCTTTAGAGCTACCAATAGGGATAATTTCCGGGTTCATGTCCAACTACGAT
Source organism: Fusarium verrucosum (assembly GCA_013623715.1). Classification (NCBI taxonomy): domain Eukaryota; kingdom Fungi; phylum Ascomycota; class Sordariomycetes; order Hypocreales; family Nectriaceae; genus Fusarium; species Fusarium verrucosum. The sequence goes on from JABFFJ010000315.1 coordinate 7,716, forward strand.
GAGGTTAGGATAATAAGCCTAGTGAGAAATATATAGACGTTTCTTGTAGGTCTTTCTCTTCGAAACGCTGCCTTGATCAATTTTCTATCGATGGTGAAAGCTCAGAACGAAAGGTGAGAATGAATATTACAATTGTCTAAGAAAGGTTTGCGTTACCAGACGACCTGTGGTTCCTCAACAGATTGTGAAGGGTCAGGGCTCAAGGCAACCATCAGTCAAGCTAGTCGAGTCATCCGTGACGAGGCGGGAGACTCAACACTTTGCAAATATTCCCTTAATCTTTAGTCGTATATTTCGAAAGAAACCAAGTTTTAGCTAACCCTTATTTTCATTATTGATGTACATACGCGACATGTATTAACTCATAACAAGAATTATACCTGTCAATATCTCCTTCTAAACTCTCTCAAGTACATACACCCGTGCTATACTCAACCTCATTCACATCCTCTCAAAGCTGCCCATTCATGTTCCAACATTCCATAGGAAATCATATCATGCCACTTGCGATCAAGCCAAACCTCCTCTCTGCTCCGCCCCTCCTCCACAAACCCCAACTTTTTATACAAGTGCTGTGTACGCTCGTTAAAGCTAGGCGTAGCGATTGAAACACGATGATACCCTCCAAATCGAAAAGCCCAGTCCAGAGCCCAATTAATTGTCTCCCCGCCATATCCCTGGTCCTGATATGCATCCGCGAGCGAAATACCAATCTGAATGTTTCGGTGGTGCTCACGGTTAGAAGGCTTGCCACCCCAGCCCAAGACGATAAACCCAATGGGAACGGGGTCTTTTGCCTCGATGTTGCGCTTTTTTGCTTCGTTGGGTGATAGGCTGATTATTATGGGCAAAACAGCTTTTTGAAACTCTGTCATGAATTCATCAATGCCCTTTTTGCTTTTGGGTCGGAGGAGAGATAAATCTCCGAGGGCTTTGTTGAGAGGATGGTTCTCGACACTGAAAAGAAAATCCTTGTCGTGATCGTCGTTTTCGACGATGCGATAGAGCAGACGCTCTGATTGGAACGCTTTGGCCATGCTTTTTGTGTCCATGATTGTTAAAATTAGAATGAGAAAGATTCAGGTTGTAGACGACGCCTTCACGGTATCCATGGTTAAATAATAGAGATCGATATGCATAGGCAAGGCTTGATTTTATCTGACTCGCAATGACAATGACTTGGTGTCCACGTACGGCGTATTCGTCATCACCTTCCTATTTTGACGTGCCTCATGAGTCACAAGCCTGAGTTTGCGATAGTCTAGTGGATTTATCGTTTTGAAGATATTCTAGTTCACTCATAATATTCTGTGACTTTGGTTTGAAGCATTGTAAATCTATGCGTGGCCGAGTAGTACTAGATCCAATTACCAGGCTTAGGCGGCTATATCCGCGCTCAGAATGTGTAGGTATTGAGATTATAATCGCTTCCACCATCCAAGATTGACCTGGTGGTTTGCGAATTTTCTTAATCAAATCTATATCAGTGCGGGGTTGATAACAAAATCCACATTTTTGTCCGTCGTATTGCCGCATTTCCGTACGCATCACCCTATGCTCGGATAGCGCTCCAGGGTCTGACGTGAGCATCAGACGATCATCGTCGCTGTAATCCACAGCAATATCATGTCCCAATATTTCTGCCATACAGATCTTATAGAATCCGAAGAGTGACAAAATATGCATACACTCCAGCCCCGATTCTCTGATGAGCCCGCGTATTGCTAACAAGTTGAACCTTGCCCGTTTCCACGAGCGCATTGACTTTATCCTGATAACCCTTCGGTATCCAGACTGACTCTCGAATGGTTGAACAAATAAAACCACCAGCCTTTGTAACTCTGACAAATTCGTCAAACGCTTCAGGTCCAACGTGTCCCTCTGTCATGGTCCCGACACAAATAACCGCATCGTAGATCTGCGAGGGAATCTCAAGACGCTCAGCCAGATTTGCAACGTTGAGTGACTGATACACGCCAGTTCGCTCAGCGACTTCGAGCATACCGGGACTGAGATCAATGCCATCGAGATGCTTTGCGCCCAGCTTTATGAGAGCTTCTCCAACGAGACCGGTTCCGCATCCAGCGTCTAGAATCTTTGCGTCGGGGATTTTCTCAGAGCCTATATGTTGAACCAACTCTTCGGCAGCCAGTTGGGGCGCGACGTATTCTTCTTTTTCGACGTCGTTGTTGTAATTCTTGGCCCATTCATCGTAGGTCATTAATGTCTCTGAGAGGCTGGTGGATTTGAGGGAGCGCTGTAGTTGAGTCATTCTGGGTGACTTGATATAGAGTATTTCAATGTGATCAATTTAGTGGTGAACAGAACTAAGATTGGGCGATGAGTGCGGCGTATTTTATATAATTATATCCGGTGCATTCGGACCTGGTGGCGTAAGCGTCTGACAAGCGAATGACGCTAGATATCGTGAGATAAGCATCACGACCAACTATTTTCTCACAGCTCAGCCACGTATTAAACCTGTTTTATTTCGAACCTGTACTACTCAATCACACGGGATATTACCTAACACTCAATTGCAACACAAACCCAACGCTCAATTAAATAGTCTCAAAATCCGGTATCAAAAGCCCCGAGCGATGTAATCCAATCTTGGGCGCCAGCTTGACCAGCTCAGCCACAGCACCAGGTAAACCACCAGGGACCTCAAGATCGTACCAAGCCTTGGGGTCCTCCAACGAAAGCGCAGCCTCATGCATCTCGACAATCTCCTTGCTGTCCCAAATACCTTCTCGTCTGTTCAACCTCCGCAGTAGATCCAGCGCTCGGGCGCGATGGGGTCCTTCGTTACAGGACCATACCACGACGGAGAGACCGGATACAAGATCGCCATCGAGCGAGAAGCTTGGTTGGCCCGGTGTGATGAGTCGTTGAGCAAATATCTCGGCGGCATCGAGGAATGCTTCGGCTGTTTCGGGTGTTGGCTCAGAGTTATCTTCTGGTCCGCAGCTCATACCCATCTTCCAGAATGCCTGCTGTAAGTTTAGGTAGGTGAGCTGCGGCGAGGACCAGTCTTGATACTCCCATGTCGCGATATGCGTCTTGGTCAACTCGAACCGGGAACTCCAAATCTCAAACTTTGCATCCATCTTGGCCCACTGCGCGTCCAGCACCTGCTTCTGATCATCATCCAGCTTACACATCTCAATCCGGCCCGACTCGGTCATGGCATAGCTGAAGGGCGTTTGCGCGAGTATGTCAACAGTCTCGACGTCGAGTTTGCGCAGGACGCTAGCTGCTTCGTCGAGATCCTCAAATGGCAGATCTGCAGTGTCGCCGCATCGGAGAAGATCGAGGCAGCTAGAGCGTATATCGGGGATGATGGTGTCTTCAAGAAACATCGAGGCCTCGACACCAAGGTTTGCAAACATTTCTGTAAGCTTCCTTGCCATCTTCTGTTCCTGTGCGCTCTTGATAATTAACGGCGATGAGAGTAGTCGAGTTCCGGCGCGTATATGTCGGATTGACTCGGCGTATCGACCGGTGATACCCTCAAACGCGACGAACAGCAAGCAGCAAATCAGGGTGCACTGCAGATCAAATGCCGAGTCAAGAGACATGTGGGGTATGATGCGCGAGATGGATTTGTTGTACTGCTGCATGGCCAAGCCCTTCAGCTGCTGAAGTGGAGAGCAGGTCTCTTGGCCCGCCATGTAAAAGCGATGCGCAGCACCGACGGCGATGATGGCATGTTTGATTGGTTCACATGAATGGGCAAGCGGGAGGACATATGTGAGGTAGAAATTTGAGGAGCCGGGACAGCAGGTGAGTTGTGTTGAGGTCCAGTGGTGGAAGTGGTGGAAATAACAGCTCTCGATGGATGAGTCGGCTACACGAGGGCTGAGGGATGAGATGGTGTATCCTGTGACGGGCATGGAGGCGCGCTGTTGGATCTGGTTCTTGTTGGGCGTGGCATAGCCATCGCACTTGGGGGATATGTTAATGGTTTATTGTGTGATGTGAGAAGAAATCTTACCTTGACTCGACCATCACGACATCTTTTGCAGGTAGGTTTCTCTTCATCACATTTGAGATGTCTGACTCTATACAGTAGCAATGGTTAGAAGGTTCACAGGTAGCACCCCATAAATGATATGGAATACGTACTTGCTACAGGAAACGCATGTTAGTCGCTGATTCGTCCAACAACTCCAATAAATAATACGTACCATGTCAAGCAGCCAGTGCGAACCTTGGGGCGAGATGCTCTCTGCCATTTGACCTTCTTGGGCAGAATTACGAGCTGGTTCGTGGTTGTTGTCGTCGTAGTGGTAGTCGTAGTCATGTTGGGCTGTAGTATCCTATCCTACCTAGATTCCTATAGAGTAAAAAAAGACAAGGAAAGTGGTCATGAGAGATTTTCAAGAACGAACATGATTCTGTTGGATGGTTTCGTTCGTACGGGGAAATATCAAGATGTCCTGTGGTGGAGTCTTCAAGGGCGCAGGTGACACGCTAGTAGGGGTTATCGACGTGTTTTTACGATGTAGCAAATCACGATAGCGAGGGTCTGCTGAAACGTGGGTCTGGAACGTCTGTGTCATACCGACCAAAGTATATTTCTATAGCGTGCTGGCGAGCTTCGTAATCATTCATTTACAGCCGCTGAAACTCTTATTTTGTTTCGTCAAACACCATTATGCACCTCTATTGCTGCAGGGCCAGCCCCTAATTCTCCTGAAACGGGCGCATCTATCCATTCTTGGCGGCCAAACTCGGCTCTGTATTGCCGATAAGGCTGAACTAGTCACGGAGAAGCTGGTTTGCTTGGAGATCAATTACGCGGCACTTTAGGGGATATGTCCCGATTTGGTAGTTGGATGGTCCAGAACAGCGGCGGTTTATCGGATTGTAATTTGGGACTGTAGCAGTGATACCACTGTATGTTGGGTGATGGGTGATGGTTTACCGGTGAGCTAAGCGGTGTTGCTTGTAATCGACGATCGAGCATCCTTAAAGTCTATCATCCTGCGGGTGAGGGCTATAAGATTGGTTCCTTTTATACGAGGTTGTTATAGAATCTCATCGAACATTCTCAGCAGCGCATATCTCGGTCACCTGCCGGAGCCCGTGACCTAGGAAGCTGTCAAACTAATGCAACTTGCCAAACGCTGCGGTTGATCACAGTCACATGGCCCTACACCTGCATACAGCGGCTTATGAAACTTTGTTTGTTTGGTGCAGTTGTTTACTCGGAAACGCTAACTGGGTAGGAAAATACGAGCATGGGTTGGGCTGTCTCATAGTCACTCATGGTCCTACAAAACAAGTCTCGATCAATCTAATACCGCTTATCTCGTTGCAAATAAATTAGACTATTAACTTCACGGATGATTATTCCAGAGGTTACGCGCGTCACGTCGCTGTGAGAGTGGAAATCGATCGAAGCCTCTAGGGAGCGCATCATACATGAGGCTCAAAGTGTAAAGGGGATAGAGTTTTTCAAGTACCATTTTGGCCTATCCCGTCAACGTGTCAGTCAATTAGAGTTGGAATGCGGTCCCGGTGATCCTCGAGTGCAACTGAGATTTTTGCAGGCTATCCTCGTAATACAACACCGGAGACGCTATTAAACTCACCGTTGTGGGACAGGGATTATAGAGAGAGTTATTTCTCTAGTGTCGCGTCTATCAAGTTCGCGAAAGCTAAATTCAATATTACAAAGATCATCCCTTTGCATATCAGAAAATTAGTTGTGGATTTTGAAGGACCAAAACACGCATGGAATATCCTAGAGTATAAGATTTGACTATTTTGACTATTTGAGCGGTTTATTCACTGCCCACTTGGGATCTCGTCAGTGCTGAGGCAAACTCAAATCTATAACTAGTAAAAGATATCCGAATGATTCATCACGGTACATTACTTATAGGCGGGGCGCGCGGATCCCGATGTGTTTGTCAACAAAGAGAAGGATAATTATTCTTTTTATAGCCCGTGACGTCAAGCCCATATTCAACATCCTCTGTAGTAAGGCCGCGCCGTTAGGGGATTAGATCCTGTCGTTCTACCCTGGAGAAAGTTGAATCTGATAAACTGTGAATGTTGACAAGGGAGGATGAGGTGTGATTATGACAAAGCGAATACTAGCCAATTGCACTTCCATCCTGTCAGTCACTGAAGTGCCTCGTGGATATTGCTAGTCAATCAGTAAGAATAGAACTAATTGTTAGATTATGGCAGACCGAGGTGCCGAGTTATTTGGTACTGTATGGCGACGTCTGAAGCCCAGAGCTGTGATTGGCTCGGTAGCTGGCGGTGACATTCTGCCCGCCTTGACCCTTCAAACAGTCACTTAACCTATACTGAAAGCTTGTCTTCCCGCATCCGATATCAGAATCACCTAAACGAAAATTTGTTTATAGTATTTTACGTATTCTTCATCCAAGTCCAAGAAAACACGTGTCTCGCTTGAAATCATCACCCATCACATTAGCTGCGCGCATACCCCGCACCACGTATGTCGTTATCAGCTTTCAAGACCAACAAATATCTCGGTCAAGCATCTGCGACCTAACTCCCAACTTTGATTCACCATAGCTTTGAAATGGTATGCTATTTACAAAGTCCGATCCAACATGCTCCTTCAGGATCCTCACATGCCTCCTGGCCGACTTCATCACGCTATATTTGTTGAAACCAATGAAGACCGATCCCGCATGCTCTACCATGTTACTGGTGACATTACATCGATAGGTCTACGAGAGCAGACAAGAGCCCAAGCCCTAGCATTCGGAAAATTTCCATTCTATGGAACTGCTTGGTTACACAAACTCGGACATGCATCCGGGAATTTGGAATTCGACTCTTGCTTCACTGCCTACTCCGCCACAACAGAAAGCTATAAACATAAAGAAGCAAGGGCAGGTTGAACCTTTCAAGGAGAAAAATAAGCGACTTTGGATACATCTTTTATGAACCTGGTGGGGAGAGGCGACCCCTTTGGAAGTGAACTGAGTGGGTTGAGGAACATGCCATTCCTGCACTGAGAGAACACAATCTCATTCAGCAGCAATGTGGTCAGTAATTCTGATTTCTGTTATCAATTTCCATCACGTATATAGGCCACCACAGGTAATACAGAACATGACATATAAACATATGCATCACGTGGATAAATAGACTTCAAATATGCTAAATACATGTACTGTTCGAGACAGCACCAAGAATTAAATATTTACACTACAATGTTGGCAAAGGCCGTTATCAACTCTATCTCTAGCATCTATGTCTAATGAGGATATCTATCGAATCATTCACTCATAATGACTTATTTGTGACGAATCTGCCACTCATAAACAGCCATCATGAATGGTCCAACGCCACGGGTATCGTTAGGAACGACAGGAACAGAAGTGTAATACTGCAAAAAGTCAGAACGGCCAATCAAATAGATATTGCAAAAGTAGACTTACCTTGAAGGATGCATCACTGCCCAGAGATCCAACCTCGACGGTTCCCTCCCAGGTGATGGTTCCGTTCTTGTTCTTGGTAACAAAGTCATCAATGAGACGCTTGTACGCTTGCTTAGCAGGCTTCGCGTAAGTCCTCTCATCGAGGAGACCACGGCGAAGACCAGCGAGCCAGCCGTAGGTGAACATGGCGGATGCAGAGCTCTCGATGTAGTTGCCCTTAGCACCCTCATACTTCTTGTTCATGATGAGCTCCCAGAGGTGGCTCTCGTGGCACTGGGCGGCAAGCAGCGCGGAGGCGAGGTCCTTGTAGTAGGTGCGGAGACGCTTGTAGCCGGGGTGAGACTTGGGGAACACGTCGAGAACTTCAATCAGAGACCAGAAGTACCAGCCGACGGCGCGGGACCAGATGAGAGGAGCGGCGCCGGTCTTGGGGTTGGCCCATGAGGCGGTCTTGCTCTCGTCGAAGCCGTGCACGGGGAGGCCGGTCTCCTTGTCGATGGTGACGGCCTGGATCTTGTCCCACTGGAGAACAATATCGTTCCAGGCGGTGGTGTTCTTGGCGTCAAACTGAGCGGTCCAGGTGGCGTAGAAGCTGTCAGCCATGAAGATTCCATCCAGCCACATCTGATCAGGGTAGGTGGGCGAGCGGTGCCAGAAACCACCAGTGGGAGTCCTGGGGTGCTGGTTGAGTCTGTCGCGGATGAAGGCGGCACAGCGCTTGAACCTGTCCTCGGTGGTGCGCTTGTACCAGTACAGACAGTTCATTCCGATGCGGTAGTTGTCGAGGGAGTACTTCTTCATGTCATAGTTGATGATGGTGCCGTCAGGAGCAATAGCGTCGTTCATCCTGTCGTAGTACCAATTGACGAGGGTTTGGTTCTTGGTCAACTCAATGGTAGCCTCGTAACCCTCGTACACAACAGCTCGTCCGTACCAGTAAGCTCGCTGGGTCTCGTTGTTGTTGCGGATCCAAGAATCAGCCGTCGTGGCGAGGAGATCATTGGCAAAGGCCATCTGGGCCGAGGCCACAGCGAGAACAGTCTGGAACTTCATGATTGACTGACGAGAAGAAGAGAGTTGTCGATGCGAGACCGATAGTCCCGAATCAATGGCGGTGGGAAGATTTGTCTACTTATTTAAATCGCCGCAGCGTTACATGGTTCGATGCGGTCCACCTGATGGCCGTTGGCGATTGTCATTTTAACGACAAGGGCATGCATGTCAAATAAGAGAGTGAATTTATCCGTGCCCAGACAGCGTTTTGACCAATAAAGTCAATTCGTTTGGCATAAGCTTAGGCTGTATCTTGATTGGGAAGATAGACTCGGGCGATGGTCTCATGTTGATTGAGTCAATTACCGTCTAGAGTTACATCGACCGTCACGGGCCGCAATTCTCCACCAAACAGATGCGCTACCTGGCTGTTGGTCCGCTAAGATTCACCTGTCAAGCTTTTCTATATACAGACATAAACTCCGCTGTCGAGTAGGCGGTGTTGGCTTGGCCCGTTCTATTTGCGTAGATTTCCATCTGAAGTCGACCCGCGGAGTTATTTTGGGTATCTTGATCGTGTGCCCAGGTCTTGAATATCCGCTGAGCGAGATTAAGAGCCGCAAATATGAATCGATTGGTTCCACCTATTGATTTACATGTATTTTAACCTTTTAAGCTTGTCTCTGATCCGTAGTCAATCGCGCATCTTCAATTGTCCATGCACAACTACTCAAAACCCTGAGCTTGAACAGGCATGTACTATTGTATCGTCCCTAGTATAGGTAATTAATTTTGTCAGATCATATAACGAACGGCCTTGGCTTGGTTTGGCGAGCAACAGACAGAAATACCCGGCTCTCGGGTAAACGAAGCCAAAATTTGGATTGCGTGCACCTGTACCCAGTAGCTTGCTTAGAGCATTTTTGTCGTCGTGATCTTGAACGCGTCTGAATTTCAAAATCATACATGATAGCAATATTTGACCCTCGCTCCATATGATGACTCAGCCTGCTGCCGTCAACCGATCTGGTTGAATTTAGCCGTTCTCCGCACAGTCTCCCGAGACATCCCCGCTTCTGGTTCCAGTCGCAGATCATTCATTATGCCATTCATGATGCACCAATATTGAGAGAGCCTTTACAAAACTATCGCCCGTCGGTAAATCCAGGTCACAACGGTGGGTACGGTCATGTAAAACTTGTCGGCCTACATACTAATATTGCGTCGTGAAGAATCTAAGAACAAATTTCGCATGGGATCTTGAAATCGGCGGCCCTTCATGGATGGAGATAAGGGTATTAATTTAGGCGTCGCAGATCTTGAAGCCGAGCTCCGGACTTCCTTGTTCAAATTTACTGAATATCTGTTTGGCAATTTTTAAAGCCGGGCAATTATTCTGGGATACTTTCTCTGTTCAATATGGCTCGTTTCGTGGTGTCTGCTACATTATCCAGCTGCAGTCGCTTCCGCTACCGATCTCTTCATAGCCTTGCCATCAGAATCAGGGAGCGTTTATTCAACGTTTGGTGGCGTCACGTGGTTATTGATACCTCCTACCGGGTTGAACCCTTTCATATCGCACATGTCTCATTTTGGATTCTATTATGCAAGCCGCGGCATCGGACAAGTCACTCAGCAGCTTGTTTTGTTTCGTTTCCTCGTGGCCTGCCTGGCAATACGACCATAACCCCGCTCGCTCAGGGACCAGGTTCACGGACAGAAAACACCTCAGAAAAGGAAACGAGCTCGAGATGTCACATAACCTTCCGAGTTTGTAGACTACAATCAGCTCAGATTACAGTCTTCTCCAGCACGTATTTCATAGACAGCTCAGCGTAAGACGGCAGCCGATTTGGTGCTTGTGACGTGACTTTTAAACGACTTTTAAACGAGGGCAACCGGTACACTCGGAAGCTGTTCCGACGCGGCACATGGATTCTCCTCCCGACACCGGGCCTTGAATCCTTGTTTGAGCATCACCCAGAGCTGTATCGGGCTCAACGTGCATGCAATTGCCATCTGCCGTTTCTCAACGATCGAACCATCGAGAGGTATGCAAGACAACTGGCGACTCTGGCCAGATCGTCCTACATTGATGAGATTCGTCATCATCCATGGATTTGTTTATCTGTTTGTCTGTATGTTATTGGCCAACGGTTTACGTCTGAGACAGTGACGTCGTCCAGACTGGTAGGACTCAGGTGATGGTTTGTGATTGGCCCCTTTTATGGCTCGGAGACATGTTTTGCCGAACGATGGGAATAAAATTAACCGTACCTAATTATGACATCTAACCCTAATCATTCTAGCTTCAACAATGAACGGGCAACGTAACTATCACCTAAAGCTCTCCTCCTCCCAGTGTGGGATCTGTACGGATGTGATTTTTGGCGATGAAAGGGCGATTGCAAGTTCGTCATCTCCCAAATTCTTTTTCAGCTGAGTCTCATTTTTATTGACACCAAATAGTCTACGGCAATCATGATTCAACGTCATATGTCGGTTACACACGACACTTTGTGTTCGCGCAGCCACATCAACCTGGCAACCCCATCAGAATAGTAAACGGCTTTAAGTTGTGTGACTATCCACCCTGCAAGAAGTGCACCAACTCACCTGAGTCTGTCACCTTTCACCACGAGTGCTACTGCATTTTCCTCAAGGAAACTCTGCTCAAAGATGCCCATGCCTTGTCCTGGCTCTGGCTGCGATCTGCGTGGAGACGACCTTGGCAGGGTTCGCAGCCTTTATTTCTCACCGGTCGACCAATTGATCTCGACACTCTGCGAAAGGTCGCCGACATTTGCGGATTACCCCAATTGTGCAGCCTGCCGCTTGAGCTTGTTGACATAATCCGAGAGTATTCTTCGCACTCCCTCTTCTGGAGGTCCTTTTCGGCCATTCAATTGGCAGCTTGCGTGGAAAACGCACCTCCAAAACCGCTCTACACTCTCCCATTAAATAAAGTGCGCTCCTGGGAACGCGGCGGCGTTTTGCAACGCACCAAGTTGCCATCGGCGTCGCCAATCATTCGGGTAACCATCGATTGTGATGGGATCAAAACTGTGGAGCGCCTCACTTCCCCGCCCGTCTACACGGGAGAGACAACCGACCAGTATCGCACAATCATCCAACACGAATCGCGATTGAATGGCGTTACGGCGCAAATCAAGGTAAGAACTCTTTATCCGTGATGTAAACCTATTCTCATATTTGCTCAAGGGTGGCCTGTTACGTCTTGTGGTGTCCAAAAAACGACAGCCTCTGGCTTTATGGAATACAGATGCACCACCGGATCTTTCATCTTGCAGGACTTTTCTACCACTACTTCCGGCCTGGCAACACTACCATGTGGCTAAGGCGGACGCCATCAAAGGTTTCACCTTTTTCTACTCTAATGGCAATTTCGTCGGCACCCATATCCACTCACACGAAGACTCGTCTGCACTTTCAACGTTTGAACGCTTCTCCGACAAGGACCAAAGAGGCATCGTCTGGATCTACTTGCCCATCGCCAAGAATGATCGCCTGGTCGTTTTCGGGGTCCGTGAGGGAGAAAACTCAAAAACCAACATCCTCGTACGGACAAAACAGGTCGGTAATATTATGATTGGTTGGCATATCGTCGGTAAAGTAATGAATCGCTGTTTTTCCAACTCGGCCCCTATCACCATCATCTACGGCGAGCCAGAGCAGGGTCTCCCGGTCCACTTCTTGGGTACATACAACACAAGCCTTCCCGAGCCTGTTCTTCCAGATTTATTTGATTTGGGGGATAGGACCCCTAACCCTATAGGCGACCACTCATACTACTCCTGTGCATCTCTGGAGGGTGTTTCCTCAACACTGACCTTCATTGACCCGGATGGAAACTGCAGGGGTATAATGTTCAACTATCACAATGGTGGATCTCGGGCTGTGGGGCAATGTCGCTTACACATAGATACAGTTGTGAAAGTGACCGATCCCATAGAGTTTCAGTATCGGGACGCAACCAAACTATCAGCGATGGGCTGGGAACTCTACGCTATACAGGTCAAGTTTCGAAATGCTTCACAGGAACGCCCTGTCGAGACAGACTGGAAGTGTAAACCGCTCGCGGGAATTGTGCAGTTCTGGTTCACCACCAAAGAGTCGCATTTGCAGATACAGTGAGCTCGAGATTGATTTTTGGAGCATGTTCACTATTGCAGTATTGGGGTACAAAGATTCACATTCCTTACTTTGCGTTTGACTTTTGCCTATATCTTTTGGTCTATCAGGTAGTCTCAATGGTTATACACAGTTTGAATCTTGAGCCTATTTGGTCAATGATGCGTCACACGGAAGAGCACAGTTTTCACTTAGTAAGCCCTAGAATCTAACTTTGGTGAACGAAAGAATTTAAGAAGATATCTTCTTACATCTAAACCATCCAAATCTTCAACCCTTTCTCACCGCTTCTGCCAAAACAAGCCAAATATGATAACGACCGTGGATCCTAGCCCAGCGGGTATAAGCACCCTGGCATCGAATATAACGGGCTCACCATGCCATTTCATTCACGATACCGACTTCAAGCCTCTATCCGGTGGGGAGTACATCATCTATGCTCTCGAGAGCTCTGATGATACCCGCATAGCTATTCGCGTTCCTAAGAATCGAACAAGCCCTCATACGTCTTTTCTTCTCACGCGAGAGGCTGAGATTCGACAACGGATTGATAATGCCGGACTAGACCTTTTTCAACAGCTGTTTGCTTTCAGCAACACAACAGAAAACATACTCGGCGCACCGTTTCTTGCGCTCGGTTGGGTTGAGGGTAGCCCTTTGCGTTGGACAGACACTCAGCCGGCGGAGGAGCATCAACGTAAGGAGGTGCTTCGCTCTGTTGCGAATGCAAGTTTGGATTTACTCCGTGTCAATGAGACAAGTATGCCTTTCCTGCTGCGTTTTAATCCTCTGCTTTGCTAACCTGGAGAATAGAAGAAAGTGCCTTGGACTGGATTGAGTACAAAATCCACCGGAAGATCACTCGTGCCCGAGCCCGTCGCCTTCCTGGCGGTACAGTAGCCGAGTGCCAGCGACAAATGGAACTCTTCAAGAAGTATTGGATACCTGAACTTAATGCTGCACCTCACGTTCTCGTCCATGGCGATCTCTCGGGAAATAACATCATCGTTGATCAAGATCAATGTACTGTTCGGGGGTAAGTCATCCTATCATCAGATCCGGTCAAATCCATAGTAACACGTCTCAGCATAATCGACCTCGGATGGGCCGAGCTCGTACCTCTTCAGTTTGCAGCAGTCTTCCCAAAGTTCCTCACCCACGAACCCGTCAAAGGTCAAGGATATGACTGGACAGCTCGCAATACTGCTCAGATGGATCGAGACCGCGCTTTCTACCTGGAATGCATCAAGGAAAGGGCTTTTAGAGAGGAGGGAAACAGTATGCTGATGGACTACTACCGTGTTCTTGCTCGCAAGGATGAGATTGCTAGGTATTGGTGGATTACTGCTGCCAGTCGCATTGATATTCATCATGCTATGGTAGCGTGTGACTGGAGTCCTCTTGCTGAGGCGAAGCGCGATGGCGACAAGGTACACAAAAAGGATTGATAGATACCAGTTTGTCAAAACGCGTACCCATGTTACTTATTACTGGACTACGTGGCCGTGAGAATCGCTGGGCGAGATAGCTAGCTCATGGCTAAAACACCAAGAAAAGAGGGGTTATCAGCTGGTGAGGGGTTGACCGCGCGGCACCGAATTGCACCACCAGCCCTCATAACTACATGTCGTTCGTCTGATTTTCCTGACACTGTGTGATAGAAATAGAAGAGACCATTCATTTCAACCTTCAAACTATTATTTATATAGCGCTGGTGTCATTTGGGGTGATATGAAAGTAAAACTATTTCGGCTAATGATCGACATGATGCACCAGTTGTCGATCTTGGTGGGGAAGGGTTTGAAGGATTAGTGGAGAAGCAGTCTGCTTGGGCTCTTGATGGTAAAATGGAGGATTCAACAATACCGCAAGATATATATCATGGAGCCGTCACGTTCAAATCAGTCAATATTAGCACAGACCTTTTACCGTTCCCTTGGATCATCAACCAATTCACAATTTAAAGGAACCGAGAATGAATCAGCAATATGCCATACAATTCATACTACCTAACTACCTAGAATAATTTCCCGAGAACAATCAAAGCCGTAGCTACCTAGAATAACTTCTGAAGAACACTCATAAGTTCAGCAATACCATCCTCCCCAACCTTATCCTCCAACCATCCCTCAGCCTTTTCCACCAACATCTCCCAACTATCCATCTCATCCTTGAGCTTGCTCTTGAAGAGTAGAACAGCACAAGCTGTCGCGAGAATCTCGTCCTTCTTCGAGTGGTCCTTGACTGAAGACGGAAGGTCAAGTTTGGAGGCTTGATCAGCTGTCACTCCAAGCACGCGTTCAAGGTCAGCGCTCCATGACCAGCTTCCCGAGAAGGTTTGCAGAGTTGTGAGGGCCTGCAATGGATCCATTCCCGCTGTCGTTTTGGGAGCACTGGGGGGGGGAGGAGGAGGTACAGATGCAGCGGATGAAACGGGTGCGTCGCCGAACAGTCCAAATCCCTGATCCTCACACTCTTCCTCTGTGTCAGAGGCCAATGGCATCGCTGCAGCCTCATCCATCTCGCGTCGGTATTGCTCGAGCAAGGCCTCATCAACTATGGCCGCAGGAGGAGCAAGTGCTGCTGCTTGAACAATCGGCGGCTCCTCCGCAGCGACCTCGCAAGAAATCGTAGGACGGGGAGATGGAGCACTACCAAAGAGACTCCCGCTGGTGCTGGATGGCGATTGCCTTCCCGGGGGAGCTCTGAAAAAAGTCTTCATGTTGGACAGTGCTCCTGAGGCCTTACCAAAAAGACCACCGCCATCGGTGTTTGATGGTCCAGCGCTACCAAAAGGATTCATACTGCCAGTGGTTGACGATTTGGTGCTACCAAAAAGACTAGTACCGCCACCGATGTTTGATGATCCACTGCTGCCAAAAAGCCCAGCACTTTGAGGTGCAGCTGGGGCGGCAGCAGAAAAGGAACTCGCCACCCCAAATGCTGAGCGTTTGCGGTTTGATGAGGTTTGACTGCAGGCCTGTGGGAAGGCATTGGAAGAACTAGATCGGGATGCCATCATCATAACCGGTTGTCCACCAAAGTGAAGAAACTGTTCATGCATGGTTTCCTGGGCTTTTTCGGTCTCCCGTCCAATCTCCCGTTCCTCTTTGTCTTCAACAGCAACAAAAGAGCACCACTTGCCTCCAACCTGATACTTGACTCCCAGACGAACGGCCTCGCGTTCGACCATGTCTGAGAAGCTACCATCATGCTTCTCCTTGAGGAGTTTGCCGTTGGAATCCTTGGCTTGAGCGAGCCAACCTCGGCCTTCTTCAAGCTCCTTGACCTCTTTGCGTGCAGCGAGGCGATGGATGACAGAATCCTCCTCGGTAACGACAGAAATGGGGATCTCAAGTTCGAGAGGGCCATGGCGAGATGTGCCCTTGAGAACAACTGATTTGGGCTGCTGGGTAGGGGTGTCGTCGGAGAGAAGGACATAAACTGTGGTGCGGTTGAAGGGGAATAGAGGAGGAATGGTGCTGGGGGTCTGCATGTAGCGAGGAACAGAGACAGCCGGAAGATGATCGTACTTGGTATCGACTGAGGGCGCATCAGGCATTTCAGTGTCGGCGTCTGCAGATGTGTCGAACAATGAGATAGGCTTCTTTGGAGCCTCACTCTCCTTGGCCTTGTCTTGAACCTCGGTATCAATCTTCAGACCCTCGATGACCTTCTCGACCAACTCAAAGTCATCATCGGTGGAGGACTCTGCTTTCTCATATTTTATCTCAAGGGAGTAGTCGGAAATATGGGGAAACAAAGCTCCTCGGAGCATACGAACTACCTTCTTGTCCATCTTCTCATCATCGGCAACTGTTTGAGAGAATCCGTTGCCAGCTCGAGCAATGCCCTCAATCAAGGAAGTACTGACAGCAGCTCCGATACCTAGGGAAAAAACCCTTGCGGAGCCCTTGCTCGCCGCCACCTCTTCGTTAATGAGGCCGAAGAGACGTTCCTGGTCCCAGATCTCACCGTCAGTGAGGAGGAAGACCTCGAGGTTCATGTCCTTATAACGCTTCTTAAAGGTTGCCTCGAAGGGTCTGTACATCTCAGTGCCACCGTAGTCAGAGTCGAAGGTCTCGATATGTTTTGCGGCTTTGTCGAGGGTTTCCTGACTGTAGGTCTGAGATCGATCCCAGAGGAAATCGAAATGGGAACCAAAACTGCAAATGTTGAACTTGATGCCGACGGGGAGTGATTTCAGGAAGATCTGAAGAGCAGTCTTGAGCTCAGGGATCTTACCACCCATGCTTCCACTTCTGTCGCAAATGAAAACAATCTCGGGCTTTTCAGTCGGCAACTTGAACTTGGGGACAAGGGTCGTCATGATGGCGCGCTGGTTGGGGATGGTGGGGTGGGTCTCGAGGATGGCAGATGGTTCTCCAAGCTTGGTAGCAACAACCTGGACAACAAAGTCCTGTGACAAGTGGGTAGTTCCCTGTTGGAGGGAAGCTGAGGCTCTCTGTAGGGATGGCTCCTGGGACTTTGTGGTGGAGGTCGTGCCGATCTCAACGGAAAGGGGATGGGAAGGAGACTGAATAGACTTGATAGATGAGCCATCTGGCATCTCTGCATCGATGGTAAACGAGATGCCTTCCGTCTGGACGACATTGGATGGTGAAAGAGATTGTGCCTCTCCATATCGTGGAACAATCTGTGTGGGGATGGTGAAGCGGAGACCGTCGACTTGAGCATCGTGCTTGAGCTCGCCAAGGTAGGTGATATCAACCTGGACCTTTTCTCCAGCAGGGACGTTTCCGATGGTGGTTGTGAAAGTATCAGCTGCTTCGAGAGATTGCTTGAGGAGACCAGCGGTTTGACCTTTAGCTTTGGATTCGTTGTAGACTTGCTGTGCTTTTTGTCGCTCCTTGACTACGCCTTTGATGACGCGGGAGCCGACGGTGCATGTGAAAGCGACAACGGAGACGCCATCGTAGAGAGGGAAAACATAACGAAGTTCATCGATTGCGTCCTTGCTGGGGTTGATAAAAGTCTGAGTGAGGTTGGTGCGCGATGTGGTTGCGAGGATAGTGGTATGGGCCTTGACGTTGACCTGGGGGAGGTATTTGGGGGTGTTGTTGATGAAGATGTAGCAGCCGCACGAAACTCCAAATCCGCCGATTTGTCGACTGCCGAAGTGTGACATGATGATGGTTGTTGAGTTGAATTGATGATGATGCGGGGTATGAAGTAAATATCGTGATGTAGAAGAATGAGGCGTCCTACTAAAATGTACCACCTACGTAGATAAGCAGCAGAGGTATCGCAAGTGGACAGATCCTAAGTCACGATTGGGTTTGTGTTGTGAAGAGTTGTATGAGAAGATGAGTTGTAATGAGTTATAAACGCAGTGGGAGTCTCTCTTATAGACAGAAATAATAGATTGGTTGTCCTCAAAGTTTATGTGACGTCGAGATGTAGTGTTGATGCCTGTCTGCCTATCGTCTGCCTTGGCAAACTTGATTGGCTGTTATCCCCTCAGATCCCCTATGCTTAAATCTGATTGGTCAATCAAGCCACAGCTCTGTTGCCTGCTTCACCGGGTTACGCCATAAATCATCTTCTGAAACGCAAACTTTGAATTAAATCGCTGCCTTTAATTGATTGCGTGTTAAATTCTTTTTGGCTTACGCAATCACATGCGTTGTTCCCATTAATCGCGCTTGGAGTTTGTTAGTGTGAGGGAGCCAGCGCGCCATGGCCTATTAGGCATCGTTCTGATGACAAAGCTGGCTTTTTAGCAATCTGCCTTGGCGTGAGCTTGAGTTGATTGAGCAGACCGAGCTGAAATACTTACTGGGGTCTTGCTAGGACAAATCAATTTTGTTTCATCAAATTGAGGTTAGCAGACCCAATAGGTACATGCTCTGACTAATTTGCATGGTGACTGGGAAAGCCTGCTGATAGTCAAGTGTAACTTTCCGGTTAGCTTGACCAAAGATTGGAAGTTTAAGCCAAAGGAACAGATCTCGGCTTCAGCCCTGTCAACGACTCTAACCAAACTAAGCTTTGTAACGTGAACCATGAGATTGCAGCCATTAAAGCCTTCATGGAGGAGAACCATGGGAGGTGAAAGGGCGAGGTCGATGCACAATACACTCAAACGTTGCTGTGGAGGAGGACTATAGTTCCCTTGCAATCCGCTCGAAGCCTTGTCCACAGCCAATTACCTGGTGTACTTTCCACGCAAGGGAAAAGAATCAGTAAATACCTCAGTGTCAAAAGTATATATGTCAGACGACCATCCATCTTTACCTTGCAACATGTTATAAGCCTCCGGCATGAAGAAAGACCTCTTGTAAGTTTTCGACAATCGCTGGAGTGCATAGTATCAGCCTCGATACTTCCAAGTCAACACAGACAAGTCTTGCTACGGCAGTTCTATAGTTTAAATATATCTCTCCACTTAAGCGAACTGATGAGACCTTTTCCCCTTTCTGGTTTTAATACATTCTCACTAGACCTGGCAGCTGACAACAGCTGTCTGCTCTACTCACCGGCACCCACAAACGCCAAATCTGTAGCACTCTGCACTCAGATGTCATTCGGCCAAATCTCTGCTCCTCATTGACTTCAACCTCTTCATCTTCACCTCATCAAAAGACAACCGCAAACATGTCTCTCATCGTCAAGCTCAAGCTCAAGAGCAAACCTCTACCATCCCCTCTTCAGAGCTCATCTCCAGTACCCGCCTCTCTGGCTTCTTCTCCACCGAGCAAAGAGCAATCTCACAAAGAGGTGCCCCGACTCTCGCGATTCATGAAAAGATGCCCTATTTGCAACGCTAGCATGGTCAGCCGCAACGGTGGACTTGATCGTCACATCAAAAGACATGCCAAACTCGCCGACGTCGAGGTATTTCACTCTTTTCAAGTCTTCACAGATTACCACTAACTATGTAACAGGCCTCCAATCTCGAGATCGAACCTGTGAGGCATGCCACCCCCCAATTTGACCTCGCTCTCGCCCGACAAATGTGGCAATCAGTCCCCGCCAAGCACCGTGCCACCGGCGGCGTTTTTCTTGATGGACCTCTCACTGGGAAAGGAGTCATTCAAGGAATGCCCGAGGTGTTTCTTCCAAATGGACGAATCAAGAACAAGTGGATGTGGATAAAGAAAGATCTGGGAACACGAATTGGACGAGCACCGTTGAAGACTTTGAAAAACATCAATGTTGCCACTGGGCCTCTTGCGGTGGAAAGTGATGGAGACGTCACGATGGAGTGAGAATTTCAATGTCTTCTGTTTCTTTTTGCTGGTTTTGAGGAGGCAGGAGGATTGTACAGTGACTGGTTATGAGCTGTACAGAGATAAGCTACGAATGGATACCTTAAGAGATACTCTGCGGTTAAATGCAGCTACTAGTACATTTTCGATCACATCGCATTACTACCTAATAAGTGCCCTTTTACATATAGTCCTTGATCCATTCATCCTCGGCCAACTCCTTCGCTGACGATCTCATTGAAGGGTCCCACTGTAACATCTTGCTCATCATCCTAAGGAACTTCTGTTGGCTCTCTCCTTCAAGGCTAATCTCCTGTTCCATGAGTGAAGTGCTTTGAGGAATTTAAATATCCCTACGAAAGTCTCCTGAAAAAGGAATTAATCATTAACCAAAAATATAAAGAAAAGTCTTAGACATAAAGGAGCCTACCTGTATCAGTAAAGAATTTGGGGCTCGACCTGCCAGACTGAAGAAGGGCCTTTGGAGGATGACCAAGAAGGGCAATGATTTCTGCAAGATGCGCCCGGCTACGGTAGGTCTGAAACTCGGGGTCATGTCCTGTGAACAAATGACGACTTTCGAAAAGGTCCCAGATCTAGTACACAGACAAGTTAGCCCAAGGCCGCAATATTTGATTATTTGCTCGTATACTAACCATGCAGCCTGTGTTCCATATGTCCACCTGGTACGACCAAGGAGCTTGTAAGATAACCTCAGGGGCCCTATATATGTCGGGCTGGACGTCCTCATAGTGCTCAATGTCACCAGCAACAGCCGACCCGAAATCGCATAGAACTGGGGCGCCCCATTGCTTTGGCATTTGGAGCTCCCGTGATGTGTATATTGATCTCCCATCGATTATCTTTCGTGGGGAGGGATCATTCAATTCCTCTTCCTCAAAAGCAGTGAAGACCGAATCATCCTCGATGGCGAACATGATGTTATCGCCTTTAATGTCTACTCGATGATGGTTAGGGACGTACTTGGAGTGAGGTTGGTTCATTTCGATGTACCTGTATGGATGATTTTGCATTCAGAGTGTAGATAGTCCAGAGCGAGAAACAGTCGACGGAGGACGAATGCGATGACTGGTGCCGGGAGCCTTCTTATTGGGTTGCGGTAAAGGAACGTCAAAACACTTTCCCATAGTGGAGGATGAACAAGACATCTGTGGGACCCATCGGGTCCAGCGACGTCAAAGGAGTCAAGGAGCTCTCTCACAGCACGGCGACCAGGATGCTTTGTCGATGATGCAGAAATGCGTTTGTAAATTGCGACCTCTTTGTCCAAATGTTGGCCCATGGATTTCGAGTGAATGAAAAGCTTTAGTGCTACATGTTGACGACCACTGGGCCATATTCATATTAGCAATGGTTAGTTCGCCTGGCTGAGACGAACTTACTACAAGTCGCGCGCCAACCAAACAGTCGAGCTAGCTCCAACCCCTAACTTACCGACAATTTGATAGCGATCTTGAAGAACCTCGCCAATCTTGACCGGGTAATACCGTGATGGGACATAATTCGGGATCAGCTCTTCTTCTATCTTGTGCTCTAGAGGGATTCGCTTGAAATTGGGATTGGAAAAAACAAGTGGCTTCCATGCTAGGCCAGGCCAGCGCAGTTTCCGAAGGAGTGAGGCCATTCAGACCCGAGCTGAGGGATGGATTAAGTCAATGTGAAGAACTGCAAGGTGATGGGTTAGTTCAATCAATGTCAAGGCTGTCGTTTGGAAGTAACAGATTCGGAACTCTAAGCGAATAGGCTGTTAGTCGGATGATCACGTGCTGCGTATTTATGGGATTCACTTAACCTATACCACTCGACCTCATCCAGATCTCATCAAGTCAATATCATACCATCGCCGTGCCAAACAAACCGAAACGTGGAAGTCTGAACTGCGTCTTGAAGAAATTTGACGATAGAATTTAATGCGTGTTTCGTTTCCCACACCCTGTCTTGAGCATTACGAGCGAACCTCATTCCTAACTTATTTGAACTAACGCGATACTTTTCAGACACGTAGACCGTGGCAAGCTTGACTATCCTGAACCGTATCACTGGCGGACAACCAGCTGGTTAATACCAAATCCCCTTGCCTACCGCCGTCTATAATTTCTTTTCTCTCAAACATCATTCACTCCAAGATGCCTGGACCGATGAAGTTACCTGCCTCAGATATGCTATATGAGAGAGCCCCCTATTGAGGTAGTACTAGTTTAGTCTTCTTACTCCGACAGGAGGTTGGCGGCCTTGCCATAAGACGGTAAACACTATATATATGTACATACAATGACTGGTGGATAATCTATAAAGCGATATATGAGTTTAGGTGGGTCTAGACTAGCCTAGGACAATTTTGTTATCAATCCTGTAACTCAATTCCAGACAGAGTTACCTTAACAAGTGGAACAGCTATAAGGCAAAATTTTCAAAGCGATGGCCGATACGATTCTTGATCTAAGGCATGTAAAAACTCATAATTTCAGTCGTTGGCCAAGTGGATTACACAACTTGAAACTCGTATTGCTAGTATTGCCCTCCGGTGGCATAGTGAAACTGGGTATTTGCCTGCTCGTGGATCCCCATTGCTTGTGGGACTCCGATCTTTAACTGCGGAGTATGATCAACAACGGTGACGGTAGCTACACAGATCGTAAAGTCATCGGTCGGGAATAAGTCAGGCATGGTTGGTGTCACGAACTGTTCCATCAAATTTCTAGGATTCCGGAGCCGAACTCCACAATTCGGGAGGACTTGCGGCCCCACACCGATATGCGAACCGGAGCAAAAGACAACTGAGAAAGCCACAAATAACAGCATTTCCAGGGCGGAACAATCGAATCAAAGAAAGGAAAATTATGATTATACGGCTGGATCTAGCTCATGGCATATTAGGACAGTAATGCAGAGTCAAGTATCTAGTTAAGGAAGCCCCGTAGTGAAAAACTTTGCTATATCCCTCCAGTCTGCGAGTCTCCGCCGTTATTCCCGGCCAAGGGTTCCAGGTCCGAAGCTTTTGGCAGTGGATTCCAGAATGTGTCTAATCAAAACAAGATCCAGGTTTTTAGCGTAGGGATGTGACAGACCCATGTAATAAACTTTTAGCTATGGATGCCTCCTTGAGGGCCGAGGTTGCTTGGTCGCTCTGCCAATTTAGTTAGTGCCCGGGCCATAGCATCGGGACGTTGGAGAGCTGCACCAGTAACAAAACATGCTCAATTGGCCTTGACAACGAGATCTAATGGAACGGAAGTGACAGTCAGGTCAATGATCAACTGACCTCTGATGTGATTTTGTTCATCAATGTAAAATATGTATTGTTCTTGGCGGAGGGACAGGCGACTAAATTGAGATTTTGTTTGCCTCGGATCCCGGTCGCTACACTATGACTCACGTTTACCTGTCAACACCATCCTCAGAACGCCTCCAAGCACGGATTGAAGCTGACATGGACCAAATAAATCCAAGGCAATTGCATAATCTCAATTGAGGCGCAGGTCACGATAACCTTAACACAGCCACGTGCCGGGTGCCCAAATTGAGTAACCACCCAAAGAGACAACCTTGAAGTCCACGGTCGCACAACAGTTACAACGGGTTTGGGCGATTAAAACATTACAAGTAGTTTTGAGATTTATTGACAAAAGAAATCTATGAGTAAAGAAGGTCTAAGTACAACCAATTATCCAACCAAATAATTATACAGACGAAAAGAAACCCATTCCAGTTTGTTTTTCCCATCTCAACTCCAAACTTTTTTTCCCAACCCAAAACCCAACTTTTTCCCCCGTTGCCAATTCGTACACAATAAAATACACGCTAACCACAATGAATCGGGGGTATCCTATGATGTACAAGTAGCAAATATTACCAAATCGTTTCCAACTCCAATACAGTCAATTAAAAGCGGTTCGTGAGAGTAATGCCAGGCGAGGTAGGGCGGTCGAGCTCAAGGCGGTGCATGTGCGCGTCGAGAGCGCTGACGGATGTAGAGGCGCCGATGGATGTGTGGCGCTTGTGGCGGGACGTCTTCTTGGTGACGCTCATCTTACGAGGGCGTCCGTTCTTCTCGGCCGTGGGCGACTTGGGACATCTGTCGTCCAGAGTGGTGGATGTAGAGGAGATGGAGGACGTGGAGGAGTGCGTGGATGTTGTGCTGGCGTAGGATGAGGCGCGTGAGATGGATGAGTGGACTGAGGAGCGCGATGAAGCTGTCTGGGGTTGCTCAGCGATGTCGGAAAGGATCTGTTGCGGAGTGCGAGGCTTGTCGTTGACCATTCCCAGGCAACGCTGCCACCAGCCCTTATCCTTCTCATCCGAGAACTCAACCATGTCGCCCAGCGCCTCCTCTGCGCGCTCAGTCTTATCCTCATCAAGCTTCAAAGCGCCATGCTCAGAGGCCAGCTCCAGCAAAGCAGCAGCGTCGCAAGCGTCGCGTCGCTTGCTGAGATCGTTCTCATGAAGCCCGCAGGCGTCCATCTTGAAGATGATCAGATCCTCGAGCGACGTGTAGGGCAGTGTGGCTTCGTTGGTGACATCGCGGACGCGCTTCGCAGAGTTGGGGAGATATGGGCTCAGCCAGTCGGGAATGAGCTTGACCTCAATTTCCCAACCGCTGGTGTGTCGGTAGAGGACGATGCCGGCTTTTTCGACGAGGGGAGTAATTGGGTGTCCGACGATTTCTTTCTTAACGCGACCGGGCGAGGAGGACTTGCTGATGACCAAGTCGATGCTCTGGAGTACTGTGAGACCATGTCGAGGGATTGAGAGGAATTGAGAGAACTTACTGCTACGCGGTCATGGCGCGACAGATATTTTGTGACAGGCAAGTCGCCAATAATGGCCAGTCGAGTATTCTCGAGGCCGGGAGTATCTGCGATGAGACGGATAATGTGTAGAGCAGCTTGTTCAAGCTGGGCGAAGCTTAGTTTGGGCGCCATTCTGCCAGCACTGCACTTCTCCAAAAGCCACTAAACAAACGCCTCGCCCGCTGCCAAAGGAATACAGGTATGTATAAACAACCATTTCCCTTTTTTTTTCTCTGCGGTCCCTTAGGTAGATATAATCTGCCTCGCAGGTCCCTGCGTACAAAAGGACCGGCTGGGGGGTCGCACCCAAACAATGCCCAACTTTGACTTTTTTGCAGGGATGGCCGATGATTGTGCCAATGGATTGGCCCGTGTTCCTGAAGCTGCAATCTTAAAATCTCAGGGTCATCCCAGCTAATGCGCGTTGGGTTCCAACGCCTCTGGCCCAAGGGGGAATTTCAGCTGGAATGACGTGTAGCATCCCAATTGACAGCGGAACCCTTGTTCAGGCGATGCAATGCAATTGTTGACATGCCGTATTTCTTAGCTGCATAAACATAAACAAGATCTCGATGGATGGAATGGATACAAGTGGCTGGGCGGGAGATGGGAAATGATGTAGGCTATGCTGCTGCGACACGGCCGCCGTTTGGTGGTGTATGAGTGAGATACCGACTCGCCGAGACCAGACGGACCAGGTTTTCTTTTCCGTCCCTGCTTTGTTTGTTTCTTTTTCTCGGAGCTCGTATCGAATAATTCCCGGGAAACCTTCCACTTTATTATCGCCAAAAACAATTTATCGCATGATTGTTTTTCATGGGCTTTTACGCTTGCGATCCTTTTTGCATAATGGCCCGGAATTTTAATTGACAGCCCGGAAAGGCTCCGTACCCTCGGGATGAGCGGCCCTAGTGAAACATAAGGCGCGGTTTCAGTATGACTCTCGCAATTACGCTGGAATGCTTGATCTTTGATAATTAATTGATAGATAATCACTGCTGTCTTTAAATAATTGATGACGTCGAATAACAACAACTTCATTATCTACCATTTCCGACCTATATCCTTTCCGATTCACTCTCATCTCTCACCTTACCTACCCTAGGTCAGTTCAAAAATGGGCGTTACAAATTTATTAAAAATATCCTACAGTTCCTTTCAAACTCCAGTCATATTTAAATGAGAAGTGCGTATTAATGGTAAAAATTTAAGAATGATTCTCTTCTCACTTTCGTGGTCACGTTTACTCTGCATTGGGACTTGTATAGCTCTGGGCAACATTGTCACCATAACAAATAGCTTCGTTGTCATGTAGTCAGAGCGTTATGCCGTCTAAGACAACAACACTCTTTACATTCTAGATCCACATAGTGTCTGCTCAAACATATCATAAAAAACATATTACAAACAAGTTATTCACATTAACAAAATCTCACCCTCCAAGCCCAGTGGATCAAATTCATTTCCCCACACTGAGATTCAAAACAGTGGATCATGCATTCAGTGAGAACGTGGGAGGTTCTAAGCGATGATATAATTAGACTGGGTCTTTAGAGAACCCCTGCTACTGCATCTTACGGAATGTTTGGCTAACTAAATCCCATGAGACTGACATATGAGTGTTCCGACAATCGGTACCTTTGAGCCACGTACAGCAAATAAAGTCCATAAGATATAAAGCTGGCTTCTACAAAGTGAACTTTTTACAACCATGTCCTGCTTCGGACCCAATCTCCTATATCCTACCTAGACCGAACAACCGGGACTGACCAATGTCAACAAAGTCCTCTGAACATCATACATAAACCACCAGGCGTACATAATCTCGTCCTCTCCAAGACCATTGAACCAACCTTTTTGTGACTCTGGATTTTTTGACTCAATATTGGTAGACATACTCGTGAAATATCTCGAGGTCCTCGACATGGTCTCGACCTCTTTGGCATGGAATGGTAATCTTGGTCCTCCAATTTTCTCCTTCAGTTGAACCTTGGATGGGTCTCGAAACTGGGCGAGAAACTCTCTCTAAAAAGCCTCTCTGCCCTTTTGTGTATTACATGAATATGTCGTGCCATGAGGAACACCAGCTTCAACTATGAGTCGATGAGTTGTAATAGTCACTCCACTCCTTAACAATCCACTATCCGGTATGGTGTAGTGGCTAACATTTCGCGCTCTCATAACCTGAGAGATCAGTTCCGCGGAGCCCAGGGTTCGATTCCCTGTACCGGAGTTTCTTTTTTTTAACTTTTACTATTACATACACACAGTACCAGTAAGCCAAAAGAAATACATTTATTTTCCTACCTTTTTTGATTCATTATTCTTCCCTAATCTTCAATACATCCCTATAGGCGGAAGCTTCTGGATGACTGACGCCTTGTCCCTTGAATATGGCCGGGCGGCTGGGTATTTGCTGCTATCGCGAGAAGTTCATTTGCTGAAGTAGTTCTTGTACAGACAGAGGTCGAAAACGAAAATACTGATACTGTTCATTGCCACCGTCCACTCGACAGAATTCCAGACGATTAGACCAACATGGATGGGGCCTCTGATGTTAGCTAGCTGTCAATGAACCCCGAAGACTCCACATTCTATCTTACTATGTAGACAGGCGTATAGATTGTATGTGGCGTTGATCAATAGAATCTTAGACAAGCCAGTAAACACTTGAGGTTCTACTAGACATCCATACCCCGACCGTCATTAATCGTGATTGAATAGTTCTAGGGCCCTAAATGTGGAGTCAACGCCACAGGACGGAAACACCGAACTGTTCGAACATTTGAAACGAACACGAACGTGAAGGTGGAGACACTGGAGGCTATACCAGGTTCATAGAATGGATACAGGGGACTATAAAGAGTAAAGAATGAGGTTATAACCATGCTGAAGGACAAGAAGCTAGAGATACTCTTTACAATGTA
Organism: Fusarium verrucosum; assembly: GCA_013623715.1. Lineage (NCBI taxonomy): Eukaryota > Fungi > Ascomycota > Sordariomycetes > Hypocreales > Nectriaceae > Fusarium > Fusarium verrucosum. The sequence continues at coordinate 35,267 of JABFFJ010000315.1, forward strand.
ATGTCGAATATTCTGATATGCCTATACTGCAGTTCAAATCAGTTCTTCTTTTCTCGAACCTCGTACGCAAACATTTGGTTCGACTCCACCCCATGTCGATCCCTCATCTTAATCGCCGTCTCTTTACCAGCCACCGGAACACGATACTCCAGTCCCGAGCTCGTAGCCTTAGCATCTGGTAGAGCGTAAGGGAATGGCAAGTATTCAGGCAAGAGACCCAACTGTCGCAAAAGCGTTCCCTGATCCCACGAAATATGCTCGTGGTACAGACGATCTCCTCGAATGTTGACTACAGCAGTGAACGGGACTTCGGCTTTGATGTTGGTGGGTGGAACGCCAGGTAGCCTGTGCACGTCTCAGTAACATGTCTTCGCAGACGGAAACGTACTTACATCCAAGGGACTACTTGATCGTGGGTAAACTTGAAGATGAACTCGTCAACGACCCTGTCGATCCCAACGGTTCGGCTTATCAGATCTAATTCAGAGTCTGCTGAGTTATTGAAGATGAAGTTATGGCGATAGAATTCTGAGAGCCTGTCTCGACCAATTCCACCAGTCAACTATAAATATCCGTCAGCTCTATGGTATACACTATGCAATCCGTTTGCCTACCGTCGGGATATGATTGACGTAAGGTTCCTGAACCATAGTACTCATTGTATGCTCGACAGATCGATCGGCAAACTCGTAGTGAGTGTGTTCTTCCCAGATATGTTCAAGATCAAAGTAAGGTCCACCAATCTTGGGCTTGAGAAACTGAAGGTTCCGTGTATGGGAAACTGATTCCATGTTGTAGTCAAAGTGCTCGTGGAAAGGCGTCGCGAATGCGTAGCTTTGCGCTTTGGGGTAGAAGTACTCCAAACCAGGTGGTCTCTCAGTGTTGTGCTTGGCAGACGACCCGACTATGTGTCGAAGAAGAGGAACATCCGAAGAGGCTAGTTCTGTGAGGTTGTTTGTATCGGTATAAACCACTGCTGCTACAATACCCGAGACAGTAGATAGGCCGGGCGCAAGAGTGTTCCAAAGCCCTGGGGAGTATGCTTTCGTCCATCAGTACTGCTTAAGCAATGTTACCTTCAGACCTACCAACTAAGCCGATATTTCCCTCATAGCACCTATCGCATTGGCCGAGAGCATCCAGCGCCTCTGAAAGAACAGCTTGGCAGCTGGTTTCCTCGAATGCGGACGAGTCGATCTGGACTACAGTATAGCCCTCTTCCGCCCACTTGACCAGCACCGAAGGAACGCCATCTTTGATTTCTAAAAGATTCTCCGAAGTTGGTGCAAGAACGATAAGTCCAGGTCCATGGCCGCGGCGTGAAAGAGGGGGTAGTAGAGACACACCCGGTCTGATGACCTTGAGCTGAGGTGTCGGTAGTGGCTTTGGCGGTTGAGTGATGTCTGCGTACATTTTGATCAATTGAAGCTTGGAAACACGGAGTTGAGTTGAGTTGGGTTGAGTTAAGTTGTCGGAGTCAAGTAGTGAAGCCGATAGGATAACCTTCTCCGCACTATTGTGGGGTTTTGATGATAACGTCCTATATCAAACTCATGGTGAAACCGTTGACTAGGTAGGCTTTCATTTTGGGTAGAAAAATGTCGCCTCTTTCAGCATTCATTCATGTAGGCCCATGACTATTTTGTCGGTCATATTGCATATCTGCTTCTGGTGCAAAAATCAACTGAGCAGTAAGAAAGGATACTGCCTAGTAGACTGTTTCAGCAAAATCTACCACTTACACCAGCCCTAGCCAGTGTCATTCATCGATTGCCCTAATGAAAGTAAGCAAAATCCTGTGTTTTTAATATATTCCTAATAGCCTAGAACTATTTTCATTGGCCTGCGTCTTGTTTCCAAAACTCAGATACCGAGGTGCAAATAACTGAGTTCATAAGACCCTACATAAGCAACCAGGGCGTCAGCCCAACTAGACCTAACCGAAAGACGGATTCTAAAGATACCGTATATGATCCAATAGAAAGGCATCAAGACGCGTTTGAAAGATCGACAACTACCAGGATTTATCCATGCGAATACCACGCAATTAACCTACTTAATAAAGCTCGGATCCCTTCGTCCTTTTCCTTCTCCGCCTTTTACTCTGACATTCGCTCAATGGGTGATGTGCCGCAATGAATATGTTGAATTGGACACCTTTAAAAACCTCGGCTAAGAGGAAAATTCGTGGTCTCCCCTGGTATGCTTTACCCCTGGTTGATCTTTGTGCTCGTCTTCTGACTCTTCCCTTTCAGGCAAAGTCTGCGGCGTCCAAACCCTCAGGCGCACAAAGTGTCGTGGTCGAGGTGAGGGAGAGTAATAACAACAAATCATCACAGCCCGATGACTACCAGCTAATATCCGATACATCGGGTACAAAGGTGAAACCTGCCAACAGTAAACTCTTAGTTTTACGCCATTTTGCCTTGTTTCAGTTACCTTGGTCCTACTCTCACTCTACATTGCCAAAGTCCGCTGGCATAATCCTCACGCCGATGCATTAACCGCCATTCAATTCACCGCCAAAGCGCACATGCCTCATTCTCACTTCTCTTGGGGATATCTTGCTGCATCGAATGTTCCACGGCCTTATCCACAAAGATCATGGTACTCCTATTGGCTGGAACATCAATACTCTCCTGGTCGAGATGGCGAAGACGGAACACCGATTCGCGCTGCTGAATACGAATGCGAATTCTGTAATGCGTGCGAAGATTATAATCGTACAGCTGGTCAGAATGGCGTGCACTGGAATACCGTACTCTTTTGAACACAGGCTAGTTCTTCAGGCCAATGCGGAGCGCGAGACATTAGCAAATGTGGACTCAGTCAAAGTCACGGAATTATTTCAGACGGTGATGGAAATGGGGAAGCCACTTGAACTACGATATAGATAGGAATAAGGAATAAGGCTTGGACGCTGGTCAGTATAAAGGACCTAGATCAGCAAACTGAGAACAAAAAGTAGATGAAGGGGCATTACGATCCTAGAATGTTCCTAAGAAATAGAAAGTATAATAAGTAATTAAAGGTCCTTATTCATTTAATAATTAGAAAAGATCTAATTTGTATAAAAGAATATCTTTCTCTTAAGTTAAACTACTGCTATTAATCAATCATTTGCGCTTGAAATTCGAAGTGAATTGGTCGTCCAGAAGCCCCAAGTATTGCAATACCGGACCGACGAGCAATTGCCATTACAGGATCGAAGAAAGCTTTCTCAGGCCGGTACTGGGGAGGAAGCCAAATTGTGCGTTGGCCTCGAAGCAGGATCCAGTCATAGTCTGGGCTCAGGTGAATCATAGGCATGTATTCTTTTCTGATGCAGGATTCTGTTCCGTCAGAGCCAGCTATCTGCCACTCAACGCTGGGAGAATCAAAATGAGGCTGAAAAAACGTGTTTTCCTCGGGATGCCATGAACAAAGGTCAGAGGATGGATCCAACACTTTCAGACGCTTCCCTTCATTCACGTCCCAAATTTCGCTTGTTTCGGTGTGTATCCCTGGTTCAGTATAGCTCAAAGCCAACCACAAGGCATCTGGTGAAAATGCGAGCGAATAAATCCGAGGGGATGAGTTCAAGGTTCGTAAAAGTGTACCTTCTGCATCCCATATATGAATTGCTCCATTTGCTGATCCTGATGCTAACAAGACTTTTCCGACTTGGGGGGAGAATGCGATTGATAGGACTGGGGTTTTGTGGTGCGGTAACCGACCCCAAGAACGTGTTATGTTCACATCCCGCACATCCCATACGGTAACCGACCCATCGTAGAATCCAGAAGCGAGCAGTGCGTTGTCGGGCGAAAAAGCAATCGGGTGGTCCCTTTGCAATGGACCAGAATAAATGCTTCGTTCCTCCCATGTACCGGTTGTAAGAATGATAATGCTGGATACGCAACATACGGCTATAAACTTGCTATCTGGCGAGAAAGCAATGCTGGGAAGATTGAGAGTATCCAAATCGAAATTATCCGAATTATTCGAATCAGGATACGGATAGTGAAATTTGATTACGTGAACAACCTCACTCATGGTCGTATTCCATACACGGACCTTGAACTCACCTGTCGAGATCATCCAACAGCTATCAGGTGAAAGGTAGAAATCGTCGCCCGATTTGACGGAATCAATAGTTTGTTGAGGTGATCCTATAGTTAGATCCAAGATGTTGATGATGCCTCTGTTAGACCCTGTTAGTAGTTGTGTGCCGTCTGATGAGAATGAAATCGAATTGGTGCTTGTACAATGCCCTTGATAGGTCTGCAACAAGGATCCTTTAGCCAAGTCCCACACGTTGATCACATGATCTGTCCCAGCAGCCACTTGCGTACCATCCATTGAAACCGCCAGAAACTTGATTTTCTCCCCATGTGCGAAAGTCTCCTGGCATCCGCCAATCTCCAAATCCCAGATCTTGGCGAAGCCGAACGGGACCCCACCATCATAATTGTAAGTTACTAGCCAGGAGCTGTCAGGAAAGAAGACAGCATCCCAAACGCAGGACTCATGGACGCATATGTGCTCGTATGTTTCCTCCAAGTAGTTGAGTTTCAAAACATCCATCTGGTTCCCATAAAAGGTTTGCACAGCGGCATGGCATCCATTCGGAGAGATTGCCACAGGATGGTCGGGAAGAACGATTGTATTAAGAAGTACGCCTGACCTTAGGTCCCATTTCTTCACAGTCTTGTCGGCGGAAGTCGACACAAGTGTGTGGTCGTCTGTGAAAATGACCTGGATGATGGATCTCGTATGGCCTTGAAGTGTTTGCACCGGCCCGTCTTGGCTGATGTCCCAGATCTTGACCAATCCGCTGACGTGTCCTGATGCAATCCTTATGTTGGTCCCGCCCGGAAAGAACGCGACGGACTCCGCTTCGTCGTCCCGTGACGTCCAGGCTTTTAAGCATGCTCCTGTACGTGCGTCCCAAAGCTTGATCGTTTGATCTGATGAACTCGATACCACCATCGTATTGTCTTGCGAGAATGCGACCGAGTGTATTCGTTTCTTGTGGGCTTCAATGTTCAACAGACACGAATCCCAGTTTGATTGCATTGGAGGTTTCTTCGTAATCCACTGTGGGCCTTCTTGTTGTTCGAACCTCTTTCGTACCCAACTCGAGGCTGGGCTGAAGATCAATGCTGAAACGTATATCTGCAGCGGCGCGACTTCAATGACATGTTTCTGAGACAGCATGAAGCGGTGTACTTCGTATACAAGACGAGTTAGTTCATCACATCCTTTGGATTTCTAGCTATTGTTAGTCCATCTTCTACAAAGCCTGCCATTTGTGGGAACTTACGGCATGTTGACTCAGTTCTCGAATCGCCATAGCTGCATGGGGAATGTTTCTGAGAAGGCTAACAGCTTCCAGCCAGTAGAGACAAAAGTCTTGGATAAAATCATGGGTCTCCCGAATGCCTTGTTGCTGGACAGCGTGGTCGCCGCTGCCCCTGCCACTCGTAAACCAGTAGCAGAAATGTTCAATCCAGTAAACGCAAGAATAACGAACCCCCTCGAGAGGATCTGGCTCCGGGTCATCGACTTCGTCAATCAGGACTCCGGGATATCCTAATGAATACATGTCACGCTTGAGAGTTACTTTCATGCATCGCAGTGACTGCGAAAAGATTGCAAAGTGGTTGTCTGACTCTGCTGCCTCTGTTTCGAATATCTTTTTGTCGCTAAGGAAGTCTTTGGCAGACTGATGCACGAATTGAATCTTGTTAGATTCAATGGTCAGAAATGAACCACAAAGCTGGATGACCTCTTCAACGCCGTTCTTGTCGAGACCCTCTAGCTCCGTTGTGAGAGATACTAGTTCATCTAAGGTGAGCGGCTCATACACAGTGAGCATGTGTCTGAGGACTGGGTGGCAGAAATGACTGTCAGCAGAATCAGAGACCTGCTGTAGCATTCTCTCATAGAGAGACGCGAGACCTGGAGGAAATCTCTTCATCGTCATCTCTGGCTGAATCCGTGCATTGCCGAGATGTTTACACACCAAGGCTACCCACAGAAAGGTACCTTCAGCGTTGTTAGTAAGATATGTTTGGACCTTGGCTTTCAACCCTTTGCGGTATTTCTTTCTTTCTGCTAAGTCATCAACTCTGTTGACGATGAAAGCTGAAACCGCCTGTGAAACGGATCTTTGATTGAGCTCCAAAGATACCAGGGAATTCGTCTTTGCGAGTGTCTCGAGACGTTCCTCAATTCTGAGCTCATTTCTACTAGAGACTAGCCACTGGACCTTGGGATTGTTGGAAGTCTCACAGATGAAATCAAGTAGCTGCTCCCATCCTGATTGGCATTCGTCAAGAGCATCAATGACCAGATAAACCGACGTCAACTTGGGGTGTTTGAGAATATCTCTTAAAATCGTTGCCAGGGTAGGGAACGCATGAGGATCTTCGGACATGTTTTTGACTGTAAGTTGATGCGTTTCTCGAATCTCGGGAATTATACTGTGTTGGCGATTCAAAAGCATGGATATAAGGCCGCGAAGAACAGCTGATGCATTGTTGACTTGGGAATTTGTAGCTTGGCAGAAGAAGAATGATAGAGGCGTGACTGGATCATCCGATATCAAGGTATCGATGATCCCACAGAGCAACATGGTCTTTCCTTTGCCCGGATCGCCTTTGACCCAGAGGAAACGATCTTGATGGCTGTTCTTCCACCTTTGGAATTCGTTGTCCTTGAGGATCCAACAATATGAGTCGCGGAGTAAACCTCCAGCTGCCGATTCGATGAGGCTCTTTGCATCCCTTTGATTGAGAGTCATTTGAAACTTGGAGAGGAAATCAGAATCAATCTCAGAAATCCGATGCGATAGATTGCTGGTAACTATCAGTCAATCATATACAGACAGTCAGATCGAGATATTTGGGATATATTATTTACCTGATCTCTCCTTGCCATCGACTCAAATTCGCCACGATGGATTTGAACCCATTGTCCTCTGCGGAGGCGAACCTGGCCATATTTATATGATCACCCTCAAGCTGCGTACAGTGGTACGTGTCGAAAGTGGCAGACTCTCTTGTCACAATGGGACGATCAAGCGCAGGCACATGATCTGCCTCATAGTAGCACACGATCTCCACTCTGTCACCTGCTTCCCTCTCTTCTCTCAACTTCTTGATCAATCGGAGAAACTCTGCTTGAGTCGTTGTAAGATGATCATTGTTCGTCTTTAACATGCTGAAGAGAGGTCTGTTCGGGTATTTCCCTGAGCTGGACAGTCTAACTTGAATGTTCTTCCACATCGATATCCATGTGCCTTGGTGTGGAGTTCCGATGAAAATGATTCCTTTCAAGCATTCGAAGATGTTTCGAAGATGTTGATCTGGGTCATTGCGCGACAGACGGATGGCCTCTTTACACAAAAGACCACCAAGCCCATGGGCAACAAAGACTATCTTGCGGGAAAGGGTGTTGGGACTCTCTCTTTCTGTCGTCAAGGAACTCATCAGATTTCGGGCATAGTCAGTCAATCTATCATTTGACGAGGGTGAGCGCTTGGAGACATAGATATCATAGCCGTAGGTGAGGATACGGCTTGAACCAAGCTTCTCCGGTAGCAGGTCCCTGGGCCAGAGGACTTCGCTGTCTTTGGCCTTCCACGTACTCAGACGATCTCCCGTGAAGCCATGGACGAAGCAAACATCAACGATAGCATCAGGAGGGTCAGCCCAGACTCTGATGCCATTACCATCGGGCTGAGAAGGAAGATCAAGGTCGATGGTCTTCCCACGGGCCATATCTTGGATGGTACTTCGAATGTAATCGTAGGTTGCATCGTTCCTATTCGAAAACTTATTCAATCCGGGATGATCAGTGTCAGTTGGTGCGGCTGTATGGGTCGGAGCGACTGCGCTATCCCTTGTTACGACCTGGATTGATCAGTACAATCTTCAGACCAGTCGAGCGTGGGAGCATACTACGCCCGCAGGAAGACCAAAAATGTTATTTTGTACGGTTTCGAAGAAGCTCTTTATGAAAGGACGTGAATATTCCTGTTTGAAATCTTGATCCAATTGACGAATTTCCGCGGAGTCAGGTAGGATCGGGTTCAACAACTTGGTGCTTGCACCACCCCAGTAATTGAAATGAGATGCGAGTAGTGCAATCCATGTGTATTTGGAGCCGAAATGGGGAGTACCCAGGAATATAACTCCGGCAAGACTGTCGATGAGGCTTGTGAGCTCCAGTTGGTTTCTTTCGGGGCATTCCTCCTTTGCAAGAAGCAACGCCTTGGCTCTAGTTAGCATTAATCCAAAATACATACAATGAGAAGTTATATATACCTTCTTGATAAGTAGCCCACCAAAGCTATGACCGATCAAGATGAGAGGGCGATCTCGTTCCTAGTGAATGGTCAGTACCCTGCTTTCCCATGTTCCTGACAACCAACTTACATCCTCCTTCTTTCTAGATTCTCTTAAAGCGTCGAGAAACTGTATACTGTAGTCATGCAAGCCCTTATCCAAGGCATTTGACATCGTCTTGGAATTATGACGAAAGGCCATGATGCGGGCATTTTCGAAGTCATGTGGCAAGAAATCCTTCAACCAATTCTTCTTCGACACTTTATGAGTCCAAGTCGTCTCAATGGCTGAGCCTAGACCATGAACTGCAACGATACTGTCTGGTTGTCAACCTTTACATGCTAATGTGCCTTAATCGGCAGCACACTTACTCTAGCGTTGGATTCTCTCCTTTAGGACTGTGCAGTTCCGTCATCGGTTTTGGGTTTTCCGAGGTATAATTCCCAGACGTCCCTTTGGAGACCTGACTCCATGCAATTAAGACGAGACGTACGAATGGGGATAGAGCCAAGACAAGAACTATGAGTCCGTACAAGACGATCGTCGCCGCAACAGACTCGGGGGGCGTGCCAGACTTCCAAAGCACCGCAACGGCAGCAATAGACACTGGGTTCTTCCAACTTGGCTCACTGAATGAAATACGTAATGTACCAAGTACCAATAGGCAAAACAAAACAACAACGTTGGACGCCATTGTGACTGATAGCGCGAGACTCAGGTTCAATCAAGTGGTATGTGGTATGCAGGAGACGAAATGTTTGTCGACCATGTTCAGGGAGGGTCTAAGGCTTGAGGAAAATTTGGAAGTGCCTCAGGATTTCATGGCAATGCCTCGACCCCGCTCCTGTAAGACATGAGTTTCAGCCTCTTTGAGGAAATGGTTTAGTAATTCGTCCTTTCAAGCCATCCAGCTGCAGTCATCTTTCGGTCACTTGAATGATTGGATACAGACCTTCGATGCGAGACATTGAGGCCCAATGTGGGTAATATTGACTCGTATGTGGTCTTGGCAATCAGGCTCTGCAAGATGCTATCAAGATCCGATCTGATCCTTTCGACAGATCATGGCTTGAAGTTACGTTTCTGAAACTACAGCTCTCCTTTTTACGATAAGGTTCTCCATATCGAAACTAGGATGGATCGCTTACTTATTCAAAAAACAGCAGCTCTATCGAAGACTAGATATAAATGGCTAGAAGTCCGATGTAAAAGCCGGCACAGCGGTGTTGAAAACTCGTATCTGCCTGGTTGCCCCTGGATTGAGCTTGATTCCCCAGAAATTTGCAACTTTCTTAGTAAAGAGTCATTGATAGAGTGACTGGATAAATTTGCGTATTGTCTGTGGTTGGTGCTTGCGCTTGGCTCCAAGCCGTTGTATGAAACCAACAACCTCCAAGGGCAGCCTACCAAGGCTAGGATCTGGACCAAGGTAGCCACAGCCAGTACAGAGGATAACGAAGGAGATTCGCGGATTCGTTTGCTGGATGACAAAGGATATAAAGGAACGTGTCAGGAGGAGGCCAGGAGTTGGAAAGGGGATATTTGAATTGGGTGAGGTAAAGTCACCTTGCTTTCATACATGGTCCATACCTGATAAATAATGATGGCGTCACAAGGGTAGTAATAGACACAGTAATTCACACTACCTACCCGGGTGAGGGGTCTCAGGACATCGCCTTATAAGCCTGTCTTAACTATATATGCTATATTAAGAAGCTCCGTTTAAGTTAATAGAAGCATGCTATATTTCTATAGATATATTTTAAAGAGGCAATGATATAAAAGGGTATTAAAATTAAAAAATATTAACTATATAAAATTATACCTTTTTAAATATAAGTATATAATATATTTTTACAGAAGTAATATCCTAAACTGCCGCCCTCTCCCCCGAGGGTAGGTGGTTGATAAAATTATATAAATAGTTATATATATAAAATTGCCTATCCGAAGACTTCTTGAACCTTTTCTTATCTTGGACCTGAAATACAACAGGAAAGGGTTTTAGAGTTCATGTTCATGGTGGAAATCCACAATAAGAACAGCGTAATTGGTTTAGTGGTAAAATTCTCCGTTGCCATTCGAGCAGCGTCGGGGAGCCCTGGGTTCGATTCCCAGATTACGCATTTCAACAGGTGGATCAGCCGGTTCACTTCTTTTTGCTGCTTTAGTTGTCAAGGCATTGTTCATGATGCCTAAGATGTATCTTGATATAGAGTTGCTTTTTGCAGTGTTGCCTTGATCAATCTGCGATTGATGTGGATACTTTTTGAAAATATATATATATATATATATAAATCCTTCCTGCAGGAAAATATTTAAATCCAAATTAGGGTTATTGAAGTCAATATCGTGTGATCTCTCTGTAATGAGTTGCTGATAAGATATGCACTCAACATATCGTGCGTAACCCCCGAGACCCCCAACTCAACAATTGAAAACGGCGGAGCCTTAGGGAGCGTTTGAGTATCTACCATCAACTATTTGTATACTCTGGAATTTGGAAAGAGTGAGGATATTCCTTTACAGAGGTGTAGTACAGAATTGTAATTCTCTGGTCTCGGAGTGGTGTTTGATGTGACTCCAGACTTGTGCAACGATGCGGAGAAATGTGACAGATGAGTGGCAAGTTACAGAGTACAACATGAGATGGGTGCAGATCTTGACACCCTGACACAAATCAAGATAAGAAAAGCTCGGACAGTGACAGCGCTGACTGGTGCAGAATCCGACCACGCGGTAGGGCTATGAATGCAACATAGCATCTATCGTCGATCTCTACACTCTAGAGCCCGCCTGTCAGACGCTGAGGCCGGTGATGATGATTGGATTCAGGTTTTACTAGTCAATTGGTTAAGATTTCTTATTCAACGGGGCCTACAAGTGGATCATTGCAGTGTGCCGATATACGCAGGGTGGTGAAATATCCGCTGAATAAAGACAGGTTTATGATTCGCCTGAGGTTATCGTGAACAGACAAGGAATGCGATTTGCAGGCGATGTCACATGTGGCAGCTGCTGACATGTAACAATGGTACCTTAACGTTAGATTGGCTGGATAAAGGCGGCAGACCTGCCTATTTGGTACCTTTGCTGCAAGCTTGTGATGGGATTAATTGATAGCGCCAAGATATGAAAGGCATGATTGAGCCCGGAATCCGAAATGCCAAGTGACAAGCCCGATTGCGTGCTGTTCTCCATAAACGGGGAATACGTGATAGGTGCGCCGAGTAAATGGCCTATCATGCCCTGTCTTTCTTGGCTGCGGCTCTGCAGTAGGTAATTGAACGTTGACAAACTCGCATTTTGCATCTCGAATTACGAAATACTAACAAGGTACCAATCACGAATCTCAACTGTATCTTGAGCTATTACACATAAAAACGAATCTCAAATCTGGGGAGACGTTTCCATTACCATACTGATTGAACACTCCAGACTCTAGTGGAGAAGCGCCCCGAGACGCTAGACAAAGGGTCCTCTGCACTGGGAATTTGTGTCCGGGTTTCAGAGCTGGGGTTATCTTGGCAGCAAAAGTCCGTGGGGCAGTCTGTTTTTTTTGTGCTGGGAGGATTGAGCGCCTCAAAAGTTCCGACGCCACGCGCGCGTATATCTTAAACGCGATTAGACAGTGATTTACTAGACAGAAATTGGGTGAAATTCCCACGTGTGAGGTGTTGATATGTTCCCCGCAGAACAAAAAAAAAAGAACCTTGTTTGCAAGCTTATCTAGACTCGACCGAAAGGGGAAGTTCGGCGAATCTGTGAGGTAACGAGATCCATTTACGAGGGGAACTTAACTTGGGTGCGTTTAATGTTAATTCTGTGGAGACTGGGGGACCTCGTAATTTGACAGTTGACCTCCATTAGCCGCGAGTTTAACCAGGTGGTATCTGCGTGTTGCATTTTCTCGTAGCTTGGGATAAACAAATTTGCAGTGAGATTTGTCAATTGCCACCAACTTCGGAGTCCGAAAATTGCACAGTTGGTGTCTTGTCTAATCTCGATTGTCAGCATTGAAATCGCGTTTAACTCTTGCTGACGCGGGTATATCCAGTGAACTATTCCCGACACTGTAACTAAGTTAACCGTTCTAGGAAGGTTACCGTTACATGAGATGTAGGGTAAAGTGAGATTGAACAAGAGATACTTCTACTTGTAATGATATTTTGGAAGCATGTGAATTAAATAATGAGATGATGTGGTTAAATAAAGATGATGAGTTTATGACAGTTGGGATATAGTAACAGTCTTGACTCAGAGGTAAATTGATAAGAAACATCTAATTAAAGATCACGCGACACTTGACTCGGCACTCGTAAATTGTCATTGCCAAGACCCTGAGGACATGCAACAGCCATGACCCTCGGCCGATTCAACGTTTGATGAATCGTGACGGATATGCTCTAGACGCGAATTGCCTGTCCAATAAACATCCAAATGTCAAATTGGGCGACGGCACTTTATCGACGTCTGTTTAGTGGACATGGCAGCCGAAAGCCACATTGTCATACTTCGGAGCCGGAGGGCGCCCAGCTCCGAAACCTTCAACCTCGGCATCTCAACGCCACAACAAGACTCTAATCTTTCTTCATCAATGCAACTGTAACAACATCTAACCTACGAGATTGAGTAGATGCACCATACAAGGTTAAACCCGGCCCCAGAGCTGAGAAGGTGTTGACAAACCCGGGCATACCGCTTCTCTGGGTCAGAGATAACCAACTCGGTTCGAGCGTCAAAAGATTCGAGAACTCGTCGACCCTGTATGATAACGGCCACCTTCCCCGTTGGGCGGCATCCATGGCAAAAGGACCGAACGTTAGTGCTCGGGCCTTTCCCCGCATACGGTTTAACCCCCCAGGGGCACTTTTGTTCCATGGTTGGCTCGGACCCCAGATAAGGTCTTGGTTGACTCCGCTAAACAACCAACTGGGGTTCTCTATCTGTCTATCAAACTGGGATCGTCAACTGTTTTCTTTGGGCAGTAACAATGAATGCTCCTGTCTCCAAACTGAGGGTCCAGGGGTCCCATGGATCGTCTGCTACTACCTACCTGTAGTATATAACCATCATTCCCATCCCCATCCCCTCCTTCACCCCTCAGGGCATCCTCGACGCTTCATCTTCACCCAATTCACCCGTCACAGCCGTCAAAATGACCACCGCAGGTCACCTCGACACCGACGCCATCGCGCGCTCAGGTCTTGTCGACCCAGAGACTCACGGCATCCCCCAGGTTGCCGCCAAGGGCTCCATCGACGTGACCCGCGCCGTCGCACGCTCCGTCTCCGACTCGGACGATGAGCTTCCCACCGAGGAGGAGCTTCAGACCCTGCGCCGTGTCTCTGGAAAGATCAAGTGGGCCATGTACACGATTGCCTTTGTTGAGGCTTGCGAGCGCTTCTCTTACTATGGGTCCGCCGTGCTTTACACCAACTTTGTCGCCCAGAAGCTTCCTCCTGGGTCCAACACTGGTGCGCCTCTTGACCCCGAGGGGCAGGCTGGTGCGCTTGGCATGGGTCCCAAGGCTGCGCAGGGTATCTCTCTGTTCAACCAGTTCTTTGCGTATCTGATGCCTCTGGTTGGGTAAGTCTTCTTCTCATCTCACCATGAGACTCACTAACATTGAATAGTGCCTGGATTGCAGACGCCAAGCTCGGTCGTTTCATCACTCTTCACATCGCCATCGCCGTCTCTACCTGTGCTCATGTTATCCTGGTCGCCGCTTCATCTCCAACTGTCATTGTCCGCAAGGATCCTGCTTTCGGTGCCTTCATTGTCGGTCTCATTGTTCTCTGCGTTGGAACCGGTTTCTTCAAGGCCAACGTATCACCCCTCCTGGCTGATCAGAACGAAGACACCAAGATGCGCGTCGAGGTGCGCAACGGCGAGCGTGTCATTGTCGACCCTGCTGTAACCAACACTCGTGTCTTCTTGTATTTCTACTTCGCCATCAACATTGGTTCCGTCTGCGGTCAGATCACCATGGTCTACGTCGAGAAGTATCACTCCTTCTGGCTCGCCTTCTTCATCCCCACCATCTTCTTCCTCATCGCCCCCGTTGTTCTCGCTCTCAACAAGAAGAAGTACAAGCTCAAGCCTGCTACCGGATCCGTTCTGTCCAAGTTCTTGCGCATGTTCTTCTACGTCTCCAAGCGCAGCTCACTCTTCAACTTTGACTGGGAGCATGCCAAGCCTTCTCAGATTCCCGTTGACCAGCGTCCTGCTTGGATGACCTACGATGACGCCTGGGTTGATGAGGTCCGACGTGGTCTCATGGCGTGCAAGGTATTCCTGTATCTGCCTATCTTCCATCTGGCCTACAACCAGATGACCGGTAACCTCACCACCCAGGCCTCCACAATGGTTCTCAACGGTGTCCCCAACGATGTTATCCAGAACCTGAACCCCATCTCCATCGTCATCATGGTTCCCATCATCGACCACCTCCTCTACCCCGGCCTTCGCAAGCTTGGTATCTCCTTCACTCCCATCAAGCGTATGACAGTTGGTTTCATCATCTCTGCCCTCGCCATGGTTGCTTCAGCTGTCATGCAGCACTTTATCTACTCCAAGAGCCCCTGTGGAAAGTACGCCAATGGTGACGATCCCACCACTGGTGAGAAGTGTGCTCCCGCCGACATCAACGTCTGGGCTCAGTGCCTCCCCTACATTTTCATCGGCCTCGGTGAGATCTTCACCAACGTCACCTCCTACGAGTACGCCTACTCCAAGGCCCCAGAAAACATGAAGTCCCTGGTCATGTCTGTGAACCTCTTCATGTCAGCCTTTGCCGCTGCCATCGGTCAGGCTTTCACCCCTCTCTCCGACGATCCTCTCCTCGTCTGGAACTACGTCGTCGTTGCCGTCATCGCCTTTGTCGGCGGAGTTTCTTTCTGGTTCAACTTCAAGCATCTTGATTCTGAGGAGGACAAGTGGAACATGCTCAAGGCCTCTGAGTACAAGGGTTCTTACCAGCCCAACGCTATTGAAAACAAGGTTTCGGATGAGCATGAGGAGCCTGCGAATGCCCCTCGAGATATAGAGAAGATGTAATTGCCTCTACGTGTAAGAATTGCTACCGTTTTAGTTGAGATACCACCATAGTCGATTAGGTTTGCTTGTTTGAGCAACATTGAATGCATATTGCATGACTTGTACCATTTGAACTTCTGTGATGCAATCATGAAGCCCCTGTATGGGTTGGTTACCTATTTATATCCATGACTGGTTCTCATTGTACACTTGATATGAGTTTCAGTGAAAGTCTCATAACCAAACGAGATTCTAGTAAATTGATCGATAGGATAGGTCCACACAAGTTGTCAGAACGTTACAAGTGCTACTTTGATACCTTGATATTATCATGTTACTCACGAAACCTCCTGGTGACACAAACAAGACTCTATCCAGTCTGATCCCACATTCAGTGCGATATCTCATAAGGCATTAGATGCATCCTACATCTCAGATTTAGCCAGGATAGTGTAGGGATATAGAAATATAGATTAGAGTGTAAATGAGAAAACATACTTCTAATGCTCCTCTACTTAATAGATAGATCCAAGGTTCGCCTGGATAGTATCGCAGCCTAGCTATGTCGACTTTTGCATAACCGCTCTCGCTATTCTGCGCACCAGCTAACCCACAGTTCTTTCAACATACGTATGTAGTTGAGCGATCCTTTTCTATGAGCACTTAATAACTGGGTTGTGTGTTTCAGGTTGTTGGCTATCGCATAGAGGACTATCAGACGTGGCTTGCAGAGTGAGGCTTTCTAGTGATAGTCAGCCATTCACCTTGTAACAGCAATGTTGGAGTACAAACCCTGAGATATGAACTTCAGTTATTGGGCTGACGGGTAGATAAAAAGGGCGTGATGAAGAGAAAAGATCTTGCCTCGAGTATATTCCATGGCCCTGAACTGTCCTGTGAATTTACGGGCAGTATGCTGTTTCCTCTGCCCCCTCGTCTCTGGGTCCCAGGCATAGACACCTACTATGCTAACTTGCATTCATTTCCTCTCTCCAACTTGGTACCCGTTTCCAATGTTCATAGGGGAGTAGAGGTGACTAGGATTCAACATGTTCAATGACAACTGTTCAATGTTTTCGTCATTGGGCTTTTTGGGGTGAAAAAGAGTCGATATGTTCTTATGAGGAACGTTGCCCATTAAACTCGTGTCTTGCACAAAGAGTCCTTCTTTGAACGATACCAATGAAAGAAAAGAATGGTTAGTCATACTACCTACAACGGTGGAAGACGACTGTTCACAATAATTGAACAAAGCCTTTGAAAAGAACAATGTTGCCAGCTTCAAGGAGTGAGTGGCTGTTCGGCCTTTCAAGTATCCGTTTGACAAATCTTTTTGAAAGTATTAATATGATGATATGCCAGTAATCTGAGTCTTCATTCATCATAAACAACAATAACCGACCCACAACCATCTCGCAGTACTATTTACGACAACGTCTTGCCAACTTTCAACCATGAATTCTTCCACCATCAACAACACCTCTTACCCCGTATTCTCTCTCATCCCCGAGAACAGTGGTGCTTCTCGCGTCCTGAAAGACCCCCAAAACCAGGGCATCCCAATGGACTATGGTAATGATGGGCCTGTGGCGTTTTCAATCAACTTCAACCCCAAGTGTGCAACTGGGCTGGCCCCTTGCATTATAGGACGACAGGGTCATATTCAGGTGGATCGAATTGGCATTCCGAATTTGGTTTGCTCCTTTCAGATCCACCTGGATACTGGCGAAGTCATGATTGTTGATCACTCTTCGTCAAAGATTTGTCGTCTCCTTGACGATGATGGCAACACGGTGCTGGAGAATTTCGATAGAGCGGTTCTAGACCCCGAGCTCAACGGAGCGATCGCATTTGGTAAAACCGGCTATTTGCGACATGTGTTCAAGATCAAGTGGCACATCACATC
This sequence comes from Fusarium verrucosum, assembly GCA_013623715.1. Lineage (NCBI taxonomy): Eukaryota > Fungi > Ascomycota > Sordariomycetes > Hypocreales > Nectriaceae > Fusarium > Fusarium verrucosum. The sequence goes on from JABFFJ010000315.1 coordinate 52,544, forward strand.
TCCTATCGACATGAAGGCTTGGATCGCGAAATGTTTCGATCCACAGACTGGACGAGATCTCCGATATGGTCAGACTAAGTAGATCTGTCGAAACAATCATTCTTAGCAGCACCAGCATCCATAGGCTCATATCATCGAGTTCCTTTTTGTCGGGATGCACAATTTGCAGCTGCACCTTGTGATGGAGCTTAAGCATGGTGACCTTTACCACCTCAGAGAAGCAGATTGCAAAACATTACGGTATCGACTTGGCAGAAATGCCCTTTTTGGATCCTGCTGGACGGGCATCGCGGGTGGGTGAGTTTCTTATAGCAATGGCTGAAGTGGTCGGAAGAGCGAGTCGGCAGGTTATTATTGGTTTTGGGAGTCTAGGTACAGGGGCAGTTATTTTGAGTTTTGACTTGAATCTAATTCTTTTATCTTATTCGAACTTGCATCGAAACCAGGTTGTCTAGGTTGTTTTCTAAGCGCCTTTGAATATTTAAACTAGATACCTGAGCAGGGGCGGCCAGGATTATGACAGAATATCAGTGACAATGACAGAAAAATGTGTAACCTCCATTTATATCTGCTTCCAACACCCGATCAATCTTTACCAAATCCTGGAATCATTGTCATGTAATCAACTAGTCTTAGGAAGTCTGAGGTGAGAAGAATGGCCTGATGCGACAGCTACAAGCCTTAAAGTTCCGAGAGGCACTTCGCTTATCCGTATTCATGCAGGTGATTCCGCTGGCACAATACATACTATGTAGCAAGCACCAATAAACAATGTTGGAACGAAGACGAGATGGACCACTGATACTGGATACAGAGGCTGCAGTCAGCCTTGTGATCTTACCCTGACAGGGGCTTTGGTACAGTAAGATCAGCCACGCATGTGTATCAGGTGAGATCATATAGGGTATTGTTGGAGGGATTAATCTCACCAAAATGTGGACCATTGTGACAGTCTGATATAAGGATGATGATGGTATGTCATGGAGATAAATACAGACCGTATCCCGAAACCGAAAATAAGTCAGCAATAAAACCTCCTTGACAATTTCCCCCACGATGACTGGTGCATCAATTCTGTGGTCCGGTGCTTTTGCACTACTCTCTTATCTCATCTTCAACTATGTCCAACAACGCAAAAAAGGTCCATTGCCACCTGGACCCAGAGGCCTACCGCTTCTTGGTAATATCCGTGATCTTCCCCCTCCTGACACTCTTGAGTGGCCGCACTGGAAGAAGCACGGGGACAAATATGGCCCAATAACTTCAGTAACGGTGCTTGGCCAGGCTTTTGTTTTCCTTCATGACAAGCAGGTCATTATGGATCTGCTGGAATCCAGGGCTTTGAAGAGTGCTTCAAGACCGGCATTGACATTTGCTGGCGAAATGTATAACGTCACTCCCAAAACACAGGTACTGCTACTGACTCGTGTTGCCCAGTGTCGGCTATGACGGTACCATGGGACTGATGTCGTACGATCGGACGTTTCGAATGCATCGCAAACTTACAGCTACGCAAGTCAGCAATAAGTCGATTGTACGATTCGAGCCCATCCAAGAACATGAGATCCTGCGACTGTTGAAGCGACTCCACCAAGATCCCAATAGTGATGACCTAGCAGAGCATCTCAACCAGCAAGTAAATCTCTCCCAAGAACCAGATATAATCTGACATGATCAATAGGGTAGCCGGTTCCATCATGCTACGAATTCTGTACAACTACCAAACCGGCATCAGGAAGAACGACCACATTGTCACCATGACTAATCTCATCATGCGAGAATTCTCCGAAGCTACCGCACCAGGCGTCTGGATGGTAGACTTGATCCCTTGGCTTCGATACCTCCCTGAGTGGATGCCCGGCGCAGGGTTCCAAAAGACAGCCAAAACCTTCCGAGAGCATTTGGTACAGAATGTTGAAGAGCCATACAAATTTGTTAGAGAGCAGATGGCCATCGGTAATGATAATGTTTCGTACGTTGCTGGCTTGGTCAAAGACGTTGAACGCAAAATCGATCCCGAAGAAGAGAGTGTCATCCAGTGGACTGCCGCTGCCATGATGAATGGAGGCACAGATACAACCAGCGCCACCCTCCTTGCTTTCTTCGCAGCTATGGTCATCCACCCTGAGGCTCAGAAACGTGCCCAAGAAGAGATAGACCGTGTGGTGGGAGACTCCCGACTCCCGTCTTTCTCCGACAAGGCCAATCTGCCTTATGTCAACGCCATGGTCCAAGAGGCTCTCCGCTGGCATACCCTCGTACCCATGAGTTTTCCACACAGGACTACAGAAGATGACACATATCGCGGCTACTTCATTCCCAAGGACACAGTCATCTTTTCATCTGTCGCGGCTCTCAACCAAGATCCCGAGACTTATCACGATCCGGGGGAGTTCAAGCCTGAGCGCTACTTTGAGCCGTATAACGAACCATCGCCATCTGACGTTGTGTTTGGCTTTGGACGGAGGGCGTGCCCGGGGAGATGGATTGCTGAACAGACCATGTTCTTGGCGGTTGCGCAAACTCTGGCGGTTTTTAACATTGAGAAGGCGCTTGATGAGCATGGGAATGAGATTGAGGTGAAGTACGAGCAGTTGCCGGGTGTTATTGGTCGTGTGAAACCTTTTGCGCACAGGATTGTACTCAGGAATGAGAGCTGTAGGCGATTTGTTGAGTAGGGGATGTGAAACTAGCTATTTGCTATTCTAAACAGGAGTTCTCCCGATACAGATCTCCCAATTCTGTAGGGTACGGGTGTTTTTTGCTGGGTCATAGTGCAAGTCATAGTGCTCCCCCTCGATTTCACATTCAGGGAGCTCATAAATATCACCCATGGTCGAAAGCAAGAAAGAGCGTCCTATCTGGACGAACTCAAACCGGACTTTTGACTGCGTCGGACGACCGGGCGAAAAATCTCTTGGATGCCGGGGGTTCAAGGCGGTGTGATGACACTCTGCATGAGAGACTGCAGGGGCGTTGAGATGCTTGCTTTCATTATCCTGTCTCTTTGCCACTTGCATAGAGAACACTCCGCCACGATGCCAAAGACTACAAGTTGGGAGATGATCCTTTTGGTGTCTGAAGAGCTCGACGAGGACAACAGAGACTTCAAATATACTGTGTCAGCAACAGTCGAAGACGATAGGATATACTACGATCAGTTGAACGAGCCAAGGGCGGAAATCGCCTTTAGACAAGCTATCAACTCTCTTGCTCGAATTGCTGACAAGGAAATCTTCCCTTGATGGTCTCAGGGCTTGATTCTCAGTTGAGCGCACGACGGGCCCCCATCAGCCGGTTTGTAAAGTGACCAATGTTAGAGCTATCCGACATGTTCTCAAAGCCCAGTGCCGTGTATCCCATTCGTAAAAGAAGTAGAAGCAATGGAAATGCCCGTGACAGATGATGAATGGCACGTCCTAATCGACTTTGGCTTGCGTCATAGGGTTTGGGAGAACCTGTGAACTAGAAGTGGTACAAAAGACAGGATCGATGGTGAGATGAATGACTATACGAGTCAGCTTTGGGACTGTTGAGCCAGCGAGCCAAGAAAGGTAACTTGATCTGGTAAAGGGGTTATAGCACTGGCTGTGAGGGCTGCCGGGGAGATCTATACCTGGATTGTCTGCCTCATTGACAGCAGAGCGAGGCCGTGCCGATAAGTGGTTGATATGGTCATACTGCTTGCCAGGTCAATGTCGAGATCTCATTCACTGCTAAAATTAGTACTCAGTCTACCAACTGAGTAACCTATATGCACGCTCCAGACATGCCATTGGTGACCACTCAAAGGTATGTATCTAATTATATACGATAAACGACTGAAACGAGGGGTTGATGCCTGATTTGATGCATGCTGGCCCGGCCCCCAACCTGAAACTTTGCCATATCGACAGCGAACTTTCTCTTCTATGTCTTGACTTTCACCGTCGACGCAACTCAAGAAGTTTCACTTATGATAATGACCCAATCTTCTTGGGCACAACAGGCAACCGATCGCTTCTTTAGCGGCCGCAAATCTCCATCACAGATGCAATGTGACGACATTGCACAGTCCGTCTCGGGCGCGTCCATGGTTCGTCCAGTGGACAGCCCAGGCTCAATGAGCTACACTGTCATCTGCACTGGGTGCCCAGAGCCACATCGAGATCGTGTCATATCATTCAGAGAACAGGAAGCCGTACTTGACCAAGAGATGGTAAACCTGGCCAAGGACATCCATGGTGACCTTGTGCCCGAGTCAACCTGTCATGGCACCGTAGATAGGGCCAATTCACCGCTATACATCTATTCCATGCCCTATCTACAAGGGTCTACCTGCATCGATCATTTGCCTCTTCAGGTGGAAATGCATCCCGACCAAGAAGCCAAGCATGTTGTCTTAGTCAGGCACTTGGCCCAGTAAGTCTTGCATAAGCCGAGACCCATTCAGAGGCCATCTTGCTGATATCTTCAAGGTACTTTGCACGATGTTGGTCTAGCCCTCAGCTGGCTAACCGTCAAGCCCAGGAGGAGGAGCAAGAAGATATCAAGAGAAGGCTGGTCAAGCTAGCAAAACAATCACCGCCATCCATGCTGCCGAACTCGATGCTACCAAGGCTCATTGAGAACCTTTCATCGCTCTTTAGTCAGGGCTATCCACAAGTTCTCACGCATGGCGACTTCTCAGTAACAAACATTCTAATCAATGAGGACGAATTCAAAATCACAGGCATTGTCGATTGGTCTCTGGCGGCGGTCATGCCCTTTGGGATGGATTTGGACATTCTCTTCTTGACGACAGGGTTCATGGCCAGGGATGGATGGCACGACTATGCATGTAAGCCGTTGCTGCTAGACGCCTTCTGGGAGGAGTTCTGGGCCGTTTCTGGGATCGAGGGGGAGGACCATCGGTACAAAATCCAGTGTCTCGCTGAAGCTGCAGGCCAAATCGGTGCAATTCTCCGATCGTCATTCAGGCGTAACACCGATGGGTCACCATCCGAAGAGATTTTGGTGTCAGAGACTGGAATGAAACAGCTGAGGGCATGGTTTGGTGAATGAACGGTCAAGACTTGGGAATAACAAAAACCGTCATGCTTGAACTCGGAGGTGGTAGGTGTTAACTCAATGGATGGTCAGCTTTGAGGCTGTTCAAATACCAACTACATGTGACACTCCTTATTTGGACAAAAATATCAAGATTGAAGGGTAGCCAAGTCTGCGCTTGGTGGCAGTTTTGTATCAAGTATTGGCCTTGGATGCAATAAATGACTTTCTCGCAACGGTATTGTCAACGTTACCTCCTGGTCTCGGATGAGATCAAGACTGGAGTGGTCTAGGGTAGTTTGAACAAAGTGTAAGACTGAATGATCTAGCTTGGATTCCAAGCAAGTACCCTCGAGTTTGGTCATGTGGTTAAATCCTATACAAAGATTGACTAGATTAATGCTTGAGGAATACCCAATGGTTAAATACAGAAGCAATACTGACCATGTTTGTGTCAAGCAAGATCTACCCAGACGTCCTTGGAAACCACGGAGAAGTTGACTCAATCAGCAAACACCCAAATTGAACTGCATATGCTTAGCCTTGGGAGCAGTGGGCTTATGTTCAAGTTAAATACCCAAGTATATACTTGTTAAGAGGGTCTGCCCTGGTCGAGACTCCAACTGAGCGAATGAAGGGAATACACTCGAGCGTCACACCCCTTCACCTCGAATTACCCAAGTTTCTACCAAACTGAACAATTCATCTTTCTAATCTGCCCCGGATTGGGATCTTGCATCCTTTCTTAGAAAAGAACAGCACATGGACGAGTCATCCCACCAGGTGCTACCTTGGTTGCATGAAGCAGCTCGCCCCAGCCGCTGCTTGACCTGAAGAGCTTTGTGTGTCACTGCGAAATTCCCCCCGAGAACATACCTTTGTGCTCCGCTGGACACGTGACGGTAGCGGACCTTGACCGGACACTCGAGATAGGAGAGGATATACTGGCTGGAACGGAACCATTCGCCAGCCTCCTTCGCCAGGAAGGCGACTCTAATCGCGCGACATGTTGAAAGGCTGCCCACCAAACCGAGCAGCTTGATATTGGGTAGGCCTTCTATTCATTAACCGACGTCCACGACTCGTTTGAGAGCTCATGGCGAGGCATGGAACACGGCCCAATTCGTATGTCGAAGCTACAAAGGATGGAGTCTCCCTCGATTAGGAGACTTGGAATGCAATGGTGCTATGCGGAGTTGCTGGTATCACGGATATAAGTCTATTACAGAACTCGCAGCTGACATTGCTGCTATCAACGGAGAAGCCTGGAGAGTCACTTCCGAGAAAAACCGTCTTTGGACCAAAGAATGGGTATATGAGCCCGAGACGATAGCTCGAAGCGGGATGCTGGAGCAGTTGATGACCCAATGGTTATACTGCTTTCTAATGGTATGAGAATGGTGCTTGTATTCACCAAGTAATATTGTCTCAATCACCAACTATTTACAGGTCAGTTCTTAACTATCTAACCTTTTCGGCCCCATCATCTTGTTAATAATGCTATAAGCTTAGCCTAGGATGATTGAACCCTTCTGCCAGCCGAGTTCCTGACAAGCACTCACGTTATGAAGTCCCCACATGAGGCATCAGTGTTTGTTCAGATGAATCGGATGGTCGGATTGAAGAGCTCAAATGACGGACTAGCAAAGTAAACCATGGTCTGAGTTAGGTAGCTCAATAACATCCTGCGACATAAGAGATTGTATTTTATACCCTCCAAGTTCTACAGGAGGAAACAAATGTTTTGAACCGGCGGTACAGGCCTTCTATGCTCCATTTGAACTTGTTAGATAGATGTGTTCTTGGATAATACGGCTAGAGCCCATACTCAATGAGTGAAAAACAGTCAGATGCCTTCTGGAGGAAACAATGTGGCTGTAGTCATGGCTCATAGCCGAATGACACTCATCACCCACAATCTCCTCGTGCTCCCCATTTCTCCTACAATCTATGAACTCTCCTGGGGGAATTTGCCAGCATGGTCTCAGCATAAGCCTCGCAAGTCTGTCCAATAATCCTTTGAGGATGCCTCGCTAACTACGTTTGCATTGGCTGGTACTGGGCTTTGTAGCTTCTTTGAGAACTTAGCCCGATGGGCACCGCCCATTCCTTTTAGTCAAGACGGCTTATTCCTCTTGTTACTATTCCGTGACTTGGTCCTGAATGTTTGCCCACGCACTAGCCTTATGTTACCCCCATCAACTGAAGATTGATCAAGGCACCTCCATCATAAGGTTGTGGTATAGAAGGTACTTGAGGCATTATATATGATACAATGACAACGGAATAAGCTCCCTATTTCCTGCCCATAAAGCCTATATAGCTGCCTGGGATATAAGAAGTTGTGAACGTGGTCACATCTATCTATCTTTAAAGAATTCAACATGGACTTCAGTAGAATAGCTTATACTCTCAACGCGCACCATATCCATAAAAGCCCAGTCAAACACACTTTACATTCACTCAGAGAAGCTTCTCTGACGCACGTCCCCGAATAGTAACAAGACTGAAAACGATATCGAAAAGCATCTTCCCATGACTGTCACTATCTACACCGTTTCGGTTACTAGCCTTCGTCCCATACAGATACCTGTCTTGTAGTTATGGTACAGAACACAACATGCGTTTAAATCGGTGATACATCAACCAACTCCTTCTTCTAAGCAGGCGTTGGTTCATAAAGCTTTCAAGTTCGTAAGTGGTGTTCTCGAACTTACTCTCGGTCTCGCTCCTATCTACTGGTCGGTCTCTCATCCACCGAATCGGAAGGTTGCCGAGTTTTGGGAGTATGAGTGCCTAGAGCCTTTCCTCTCCTCATGGTTTCCATTGTTATTCTGGCCAGCTTCCCACGGACTGGAGCTCTGAGCTTCAGACAAGTTGGTATTGTTGGTTTATGGGAGATTGTATTCTTTGTTACAATTGGTCTATTGGCGAGATTCCGACGTCGTCTGTCAGATTTTGAACGATACATATGGGCCTGGTATGGGTAGCTGGAAGGCAAAAGGCTCTTATATTTCGGTAACAGTTGCTGTGTTGCCCTAATAGATGTTGATATTGACGAGGAAAGCTTCAACGGAATATGAGAAACGCAACTGGTCGACAACGTTCCTTAAATCTAGCCGCCCTGTGGGAATGAAGTGGTAGACTGACGAAATAATTTTCATCATTGATACCTGTACACGGTACGACGCGAGAATTGATCCTGTTTCTAGGGGTTTGTCCAATCGTAGTATGGGGTGGTTTGAACATTTGGCTTGAATGGCTATGAACTGTAGTCTCGAGATTGTCTCCTGTAGCCTTTCTGTACAAAAGATATGGGATTTACAAAGGCTTCACGGTCGATCGTGGGCCTTGGAATGGTGAGCATATCATGATCGGAGGCTATAGTTATGCCACCAAGGCTCAGGGTCCCTTCTCTGAGTACGGCGGTGGTTATCGGCCCAGCCGCCCTGGCTCAACAGCTGGCTTCGCTCACCCGAACATGTCTCGCATGTCTCTGTCCCATTCAGGAATGCCCGGCAACCGCATCTAGCGTACCACGTAGGCTTGTTTTGGTCTTTTCTAGAAGGGTATAAGATGCATGGAATAAGTAGAGACAAACTACTTACAGCTTTATCAGCAAGGAACTATCTGCCTTTACGCCTCCGAAACAACATGGAATACAAGAGGATCTACCTGAAAGACCGTGTCGGTGTTGTCAGGTAATGGAAAGGTTTCTGAAGCGGCCCCTTTCTGCCATGAAGTAGTCATGAAGGCGGATGGTGCGGGGACCTATGCATCGGCAGCAGTTATCATGCTTGCAGGATTTGGAAACTTAGAGTATAACAAGAGTATTCGAGAGGAGGGATCTGATGAGCTTACTATCTGCCGGATGTGACGTGTCTGTATAGCTGGCTGGGTGGCTATCTCTAGGCTTTGGTGAAGTGACCGAAAGGCCTCCATGGATGTACGCCTTTATACAAGAGCGGAACTGAAGTTACACTTCATCAGGAGACGATTTAGCCAGTGATAGTAGTTCACCAGCACGCAATCAGTCTTGGGATCTTGGCTAGGCGTCGGAGCCAGTACACATTGAGCTTCAAGCCCAACAAGAACAGCGTCCACCTATAGAGAGACCATCTTACTCTCGATACACATACATCACAAAGGACCCAAGATTCTTAGTATCGGTAACATCACCCACCAGTGTATGCCCTCACCGACCCGTTGGGCTCAGATCATGCAATACCATCAAGGAGGTAATTTACACATTGGGGTTAGTATGACTCGTATTCAACGAGATCTAAGTCCAAATCTATGTATATGAATCGAATCCAACCAGACTAAGTCAAGGTCACCCGAATTCTAATGGCAGTCCATATTATCACGCAGTTCCTCACCGCCTCGGCCCCCGTGCTCGTTCGTGCCTCACAGTCTGCCCTTGGTAACCTGCAGATATGGCCCTCGTAGCAGATGGATTTAAACCCAATCGAGCGGAATGCGTCCGGTTAATTGCACTTTCGTATGACACCTGCCGGCTATAGTCCTTCTCCCAGGACCTAGACGAATGGCCAGGCAGCCTTCGTATCGCATAAGCACTGCATGGTAGCCAAGGATAACCTTACTATCTGATCTCGAGTTGAGTCGATTATTATGCCTGACTAGGGATAGGGGCAGTAAAGATCCGCCAATAATGGACAAAAGCCTGCGGCGCAAACAAAACTAGCTCGGGCTTGGCGTAAGCAGACGTTGCCATTTGCATAATGTCGGGATTCTTCGACAGAGAGAGAATGAATGTATGTACATACTATTTATATTCCATCTTCCTTTCGTTTTGCCTTTGCTTCTTTCTCCCTTCTTCTTCATTCTGATACCATCAAAACCCAGCGTGAAAGCCAGCTACCCTCGTGAAACATGCACGTATCCTTTGGAGTATTCGCGGCCGTTCTAGGCGTCTCATCACTTGTCTCTGCTGCACCGTCTGAGCTGTCTGCCAGCGATCTTATCCTGGATCTCAACCGCAAAGCGACGTCTGCACTAGAGAATGTTGAGACGGAGCCTGGCAAACGATCTGTCCTTCACAAATGCTCAATCACCAAGGCCGCTGTGCGCCGTGATTGGTGAGTTTGTCTTTATGCACCGCTGCCTAACCATCACCTAACAAGTATTATAGGAGGGCCCTCTCGAAGAAAGAGAAGAAGGCTTACATCAATGCTGTGCTATGCCTCCGCAAGAAACCTTCCAAGGCTGACCCAGCTTTTGCGCCCGGTGCGCGCACCAGATATGATGACTTTGTTGCTGTCCATATCAACCAGACCCGCAGCATCCATGGAACGGTAAGAGTCGTTTGTTGCAAACCTCGTTCCAGTTGGATCTAATCATGCGTGCTCCAGGGCAACTTCTTCACCTGGCATCGATACTACACTTGGGCCTACGAGAAGGCTCTCCAGGATGAGTGCGGTTACAAGGGTACCCAGCCGGTGAGCAGACTACTCTCTGACTGAGATCCAACCTTGTAGTCAACTAACCATCTATAGTATTGGAATTGGTTCGAGACTGGTGACTTTGCCACGAACCCTGTCTTTGACGGATCTGAGACCAGTATGAGCGGTGATGGCGAGTACGTCAAGCACAACGGCTCTTCTGCCGGCGGAGGGAACATCCATCTCCGCAGCGGTAACGGTGGTGGTTGTATCAAGACTGGCCCCTTTGCTGGTGCAGTAGCTAACCTCGGTCCCCCTTCTCCTGGCATGGATGGAATGGAAGCCACGACAACTCCTCTTGAGTACAATCCCCGCTGTCTGCGTCGCGATCTGACCCGCGATGCCATCGATGGATGGATGACCATGCCCAACCTGTACAATATTACCCTCGGCGACGCTTCTCATAGCATCAAGCTCATGCAAGACGAGTTTCAAGGCCGTTTTGGTGATGGATTTCTGGGCCTCCACGCCGCTGGTCACTTCGTCATGGGCGGCGACTCGTCCGATCTCTTCTCGTCCCCCAATGATCCCAACTTCTTCCTTCACCACTCCATGGTTGACCGCATCTACTGGATCTGGCAGGCCCTGCACCCCAGGCAGGCCAAGGATATTGCTGGTACCATCACTATTCTGAACTTGCCTCCCAGCAGGGATGCCGTCAAATCAGATCCGCTTAACATGGGAGTCAACGCACGCCAGATCACGATTGCTGACGCGCTCAACACTCTTGGCGGCTCGCCCTTTTGTTACATCTATGTGTAGTATACCACAAAGCATAACTGCATTGCCACAAGCGCACTTGTCGTCATTGCTATTATTCTAATATATATATATGATGCTTGAAAGTGGAGATATTCTCAATGAATCCCTCAACCAGTGGCCTACACATCAGTAAATAGTCTCTATATTGACAGCAAATGATCGAGATCTCGATGCAATTGTCCATGTTTGGATACCAGTTTGTTGGTCGGCTTCGCTATGAATCGGTTCCCTGACTTCGTCGTCGTGCGATTGGTCTACTCTCGAGTAGAGGGAAATCATAGCATAATATGCGAGCTCTTAGTAAACTGCACCATAATGGCCTTTCTAGTCGTTCCGCTTAGCCTTTGTATCTCTCTTTTGAATATAGAAAATAGAGCCAACACAGATAGAGAACTTTCAACTAATGCCATCCGCCAAATCCTCGCACTTCAGCTGAACTGCCATTCCACACAATCAGCTCTTGGTAGAAGCCTTGTGGCCCTGTATTAGCGTGTACGCATGATTGATGTCTCTTCGTCGCCGTTGAATGGAGTCTCAGGGAAGCCTCGGGCGCGACTTGAACACCGCTGGTCAAGGGGCAGTCTTGTGCAGAGGTTCCGTGGCAACTCGCCCTTTGACCAAACCTTTTATTTTATACATCACTAACAGGGGAAACGGAGTCATTTTAATGGTTCTGTTGATAGCTTACTTTAGCAGCTGTGAAGGTATAGGTATCTGCGTATTTTGTGATATAGATATGTAATTTGTAGTTCAGAATTGTGGCTGAAAGCTTGGTCTTCCTACATCCTACATTAGACCAAACCCTTTATTGGACAGAACATCTCTCCTTTTTGAACGCCTGGTAGCGGCTTCGCCTTATGATAAAGGTCTAGAGCGAGCATAAAACTCCTCACTGTGCCGTGTCAGCTTTACGGTTGACCATAATGACCATGATGTATCTTTGTCCCAGTTCTATCCGGTAGGTCTCCTTGTAATACGCTCCATTCATTTCGTTGGGATCTCATAAGTTGGCTAAACTATCTATCTCCCATGTTCGTGTTCGAATCACATGAGCTTCGTGTCTCTCCTCATTTCCAAGTCAGTAGACCTCTGGCCCTTCCGCGTATCGGGACCATATCCCGATTCAACATTAAGCATGGGGCATCCCATTCTAAATCCCTCTGCTAGTTCCACTGTTTCAATTCTAGTAGGCTTCCTGTGAAATCACGTTCAGCCTTGATATCCGCTGTGGCACGAACCCTTGCGGATATAGCAAGATTTCTCGCTGGCCAAGTGAGCCCGGCTGTGAGATTTGGAAGTTAAATTCTCACTTTTCCCCTGCTACCTTCGCATTATTGAGCGACCTTTATTAGGTATATTGTATTTTAACAGTGCAGCTCCTGTACCAGCGCCGCGACTCGAGAATAGGGAATCAGAGTAGTCTGTACCATCCATGGAACAGAACTCAACATCCAGTGGCTTAGTCGGGCATTTGGTAGCTTATGCTCAGGTATCTAAATCGAACCAAATTACTGGTCTGTTGATGGAACACATTGAGAGTCAGGGCTGTATTTTTTGAAGAGCCAATCGCTGCCAAACTTGCCCTAGTCAACCAATATTAGACAGAGTTATCCACGTGTCAAAAGAGGATTCTGGCCTATGGGGTAGAACTAATTAGGCAAAGCCGCTAATAAAGGTTACCTTTACTAAATATATATTGAGTACTCTTCCTCTTCTATCATCAAGCCCCTCTCCGGCAAGGGCATGGCTGTCCGCACGGTAGATACACTCATCAACACTTCCCTTGAACTAGGCTGTTCGACTCCCATCATCCTTAGTCATCTGTGAGGGGGTTTAGTATTACCATTATATGTGCTTTTATGTGTTCTTTGTTAATGTTCAGGGCTTAAAGGGCCTTAATATGTACTCATCATAGGTTTAGACTCCCATCATCTCTTCAAGACATACCAACATACACTAGGTCAATCTCAATCGGCAGGCTGATATGAGGTTTTACCGAACGCTATATGCCTTGAAGGTTGTGCAGAGCTACACGCCCGTTGAATTGTCTATAGACTCCCCAGAGTCTCTTCACTGGCCTACTCTGACTCCACTGTACTACCCTTTCACTAGGTCCAATCGCTATAGCGTGTCCTGTAAGAGAGATAGCCCAATCACTACTGTCAGAGGTCTGTCTGGATGTAGCTAGGAAAGGATCAAACGACTGAGAGCGATGGGCTCTGCGCCAAAGCCTGGAGTGTCCAACGGCAGAGTTAGCGACATGGGGGGTGGACAAGAGTCATCAAGATGTGACGGTGGCAATCAGATACGTTGAGTTCCATCTTAACGCTGAAAATACTTGTCCTGCGCCCGTCTATCTCGGTTCCCTCAAGCCACATCTATAGCGAGCGCTGTCATGGGCTTTGGGCAAAAGGTAGATTACTTGGTGATACGCCACACGTTCCTTGCGGTTGCTCAACAAGCGAGTCCATAGCTATACACTTCTGTTTACGTTTTCTTCCCCAGTAACTTGCCTTCACTGTCCAACGTCCCCCTATTGTCAATCTCCAGGCTTTGCCATACCTTTGCGTTGTCATCGAACCCTACCAGCCGCTGAGCACCAGATCGTGAATATGTTACTGTCTACCCTCGGAGACGTCGTCCTGAAATTGTAATTTGACAGCGACGCTATCTTCGAATGTCTCTACAATGATGCATATATCCGTACGGCTATCTCCCTGCCCGTCTCACATTGAGGTCAACCTGCGACAAGCCCACCAACCAATGGGATCGTATGTCAAAGGATCAGGAAAAGGTCCTGCTATAAAGATATCCAACCTAGACTTAGCCCTGACCGACAACACCAATTGGATCAAAACTCTGAATGTCTAAAACATGCGGTTGCTAGTGAAAGCCAGCATCTCCCTCCGTTTGGCAGAAAGTTCGAGAGATTTGAAGAATTTGTCAATTGGATACCGAATTATTCCGTCAACCATAGTGATAAAGCTTTAATTTGACTATTTGACTACTAATAGATCTGTTTCTTATTTCCCGTTCCTCGGTGAGTTTGTCACAGCCACTGACGAACTATAGGGTAGTTTAATCTGCTAAATCGGATCAATATCTCAATTTATAAACGCACAATCTTCCCAATTCGACCTACCTCGATTTTAACATGCATTCTGGCGTCAATCTAATGCTCTGGGGTATAGTCAAGGCCACCCACAATCGAGAGTGAACAATCAACCTTGATCAACCACATGGCCCCCTCAGTCTTGACCATGTACGGCGATTACATGGCGCCTGGAGCACGTGGATATGAATCACCAGCTGCGATTAGCCTGCAAGAGAACGGGCTAGTAGGTTGGAATTGGGATGCAATACCATGAACAATCCGTTGTATGGCAACAGAGAGGCTATTTAGCAATGAGAGTATCGAACATGATGCCTAACGTGTCTGTTACTTGTAGTTGCGGACATAAGGTCCGCCAAGGCAGGGGTCATGTGATCACTCACATGACCACCATCTACGGATATCTGTATTGCTTCCCGTATCACAGAGCCTTTTTACAGTGTTGCCTTGATCAACATTGACATTGATAGCGAAAGCTCAAAACCAACACCATCGGCAATTTACTCCCAATTTCCGTCACCTGTTGGCAAAGCTGACAGGTGAGCAACCTATTGAACACTGGACTCAAAATGGGTTTTCTGGGATACCGGCGCCTATGGCATGTGACGGTGAAAGACGAACCGTTGGAACTTGGTTCTTGAGCTGCCCCAGAAAGAACCTTCACCAATCTCATTTCTTGCAAGGTTTAATTAAGTATTGTCCATGAAAGCCACCTATCGAGAATTCATTGAGAGGAATACTTGATGCCATTGCTTTTGTGACATGCAATTCTTCTCTCAAACCTTAACGTTTTCGCTCTCCGTGCTGCTCAAAATGTAGACGATGCCTGTTCCTGGGATCCCTCCGGCCGACCTGTCCGTCTGCGCTGGTCAGCCGGAAGGCCGCGTTACTACGCCTTCACGTAAGGTCTGATGCTACGTACCCACGGTAATTGGATCATAGGTTTCTTTTCACAGCAAGGTTAGTGTTCTCAGTGGTTACGAGACTACAAATCTCAAGTGACATTACCACGGCTGTATGGTTGACACCTTGTTGTTGCCTGAGCAGGATCATGTCCGAAGAATAGTGGCGGTGCTTGACAGAATACTGAATGGGCGATCATGTTACCCACGGTGGAAAAGTTCGCTGAATTACCTCGACAATCTTGGGGATTTAGAGACGTCAACTGTATCCTTGGGGCCGACGATATGGACCGGCGAAATTTACCTTGGCCGAGGTATCTAGAATCTTTAAGCTGCTAAACTGCAGATTCGATGTACATCTAGTGTACAGTGTAAGCCAGAAAGTAAATATGGGCTTTGTTGCGGATTTACTGTATGGTTTTAGTTATATAAGATAGTATGTATCTTGCCGTGGAGAATACGAATTTAAGGCCACCCAAATGTCTCATCATATTGACAATAGTTGGTCGCGAAACGTCACCGGATAATGTTGTAATCGCATGCCTGATATCGCGAATCACTGATGTTACTTGGCGTTAGCAAGCTTGAGCTCGACAAAACAACACTTGAGATCTTTCTAAAGGCAGTCTGTGGAGTGTCCATAATACAGAGACATCTGAGGGAGGATTACTAAGGAGTCTCTCGGAGTCTAGCCTGTACAGGAGAGAACATCAGAACTGAACTGGCAATGTGTCCGTTATCTCCCAACATAATGCATCAGATAAATAGCTTATGGATAACATTTTCACATCATGTGAACATGAAAATGCTTGACCGGTGCTAAGGCCTTTATACATGAAGGTATCGGGAGATTAAGATTTTCTGTTTGATACGAACACACACCGAAATTGTACTACTTGCAGTCGACATCGCAGGCAGCTGTGAGGGGGTTGATACAACCCTCATATGTGTTTATGTGTTCTTTATCAAGGTTCATGGCTTAAAGTGCCCTTTATTCCCAACTCAAATAACGAAGTAGCAGTCGATAGAGCAAGCAAGGGAGTTATACACAGTACTGTTATATTGACTAGAGTAGTTTAACTCACTCAACCCGCTGTTGTTAGTTGATCCATATACCTATCTTGACACACTAGTGCAACAGATCCTTATTTCTAGACAGCAGTTAGTAACAGAAAAGGCAACCTGGCATTGATAGAAAAGGACTATAATTGCCTGCCTTTCAAACCTCAGTTTGCCCAAACCCCTCCCTCTATGGTGAATCAAAGTTGGAATGACCACAATTCTAACGTCGTTTAACATTTACATGACATACATATATAGGCATCAGGCACCAGAGCCTCTAACAGATATCTTTCCAGGTGTACCATGACGAACAATAGCTGATCTGATGCCACGTGAAGTAGCAGCTCGGATAACATGAATGTAATATGGAGACTGAATATTAGGAATAAAGACAAGTATATGGATAAGACTACCTAAGAATTGACAAGAGAAACTCCATACTATGGAAAGCAGTCCCACCTCGCGATTGACAAAAGCCCGTCTTTACGAGCCTTTCATTTCATCCCGTCAAAAATTCCATGCATAACTTCCTCCGTGCCAAGGCTAATGTCTCCCATGGTATCATCAGAAATGTCTCGACGCCAATCGCCTAGAATAGCTGACACATCCGAGTTATTCGGGCGATTGACTTCTGTGTCAGGGATCAATGGCAGCGGTTCGCGTGGCTGAAAGCCACGGTTATCTCGGGCAGCAGTGCCAATAGGCACCCGGGTGATTATGACATGATCACCTTCTGTGAATATTTGCCTGACAAGGCGGAGAGCGGCCACCATTTCGCCAAAACGCTGAGGAGTGCCATGGCTTGACAGACTGCCGTTCGTGTCATGATTGAGACTGTGGAGAGACCTCTCGGATGGACGTGTCTCTCCAGGCTCACGTTCGTAGTGGGTTCCTGAGACGGGAGGCTCGGGGGCCCTCAAGCTAGAGGATGAATCGGACAGTGTTCCCTTATTGCCAGGAACATTGGATTGCTGAGCTGCGGACCTATGGGGGTTGATGCGGCCATTTTTGGTTCGAGACTTGGATGCTTTTGAGCTGGAAGCTAATGGAGTAGCAGTAGTAACACCTGCCACTAAAGAGGTTGCTTTAGGGGTCGGTGCAAATGTTGGTGCAGCTGCATTTAATGGAGCCGATGGAGTTGGGACGGAGGCAGTCGACGTAGATGACGTATGCGCAGTTGGCGAAACCGAACGGAGTGATGCAGCCACAATTGTCGTAGACGCTGCATCTCGAAGTCGCTTTTTTGCCGGTTTTGTCTCGCCTGTGGCATCGATTCTACGCATCGCTTCGTGTAAAGATACTTCATCGAGGACCTTGTCCAAGTCCCACGAGTCCTTCTTGCAGTCAAGGATGTTCTGCAGTATTTGTTCTGCCTCTTGTTGAGTCTCAACCTTCAGGTCTATACCCACGTTAGTTAGGAATATCCGAGTCTACATATATGTAGACTGTGTTGCTTACATTTACCATCTGGATATCCCGAGACCAAGGCTAGACCTCGTGGGTACCATTCGGTCACCCAACCCACCGCGCGACCCTTCCAGACAGCATAATACGGCATGGCGTGGTTGTATTACAGGATAAATGATGCGCTCGTAAATGACAAAGATTGATCTCATGCAACGTGCCAACCAATCCTTGGGTAAGGTAGTCATCAAGCCTTATACTCCGGAGATATGTACCTACATATCCGTATGGGTGCATCAGTTGCTCGACCCTCGGGGGGGGCATACGACAAGGGATGCGGGACCCCAGTTTACTATGCGCTTGCGTCCGACGTTTTGTGTCCCCATCTATCCGACGTCGTTTGCTAATGATTGTGAGAAATAGAAAAGCAGGGATCAAGTGCACAAGTGGTGCTGGTCTTGCTTCGGTTACACTGTAGGAATCCGACGTAACAAACAACCTCGGCCATCCACGCACCCTTGCTCGCATGTCGCCTCACTTTTCTTTCTAGGCTTAACATCCAGGCCATTTCTCACGTTCCGCCGGTCAGGTCAATTTTACTTTGTACAAATTTACTTGGGACATGAGGTGAATCAGCACAGTGGAGTTGAGGATCATGCCAGACGAAGCGATCGCATTGAGGATATGTAACTGAATACTAAATGAATGAACGGAACATGGAAAGAAACAAGACCTCCACATTATTCCACTGTAAGATATCGAAGCGCACACGTACAAAGTACATGCAAACATAAAGAAAGAACTAACTTGATCCGTCGATAAACCGTAACCAAGACGAGCTTGACACGTTCAGGCTTGAGTCACATTGACTCTGGAAAGCTTCCGTTTCCTTCCACTGACCGAGTTCTAGGCCTTCTTCCCGATCCCCATGCTCCGAGTTCGTCTCATAGTCTCCGGGGGTGGGGAGATTGAAGAGGGGCCCTCTGGATACATCTCCTTACCCTTACCCTTACCCGTGTCCATGGCCTGGTCACCGTTCTTCGGTCTGCCCCTGGTTCGCTTAACGGGTCCAGAAGAAGGCCCAGCCTCACTGGTCTCTGCCGAGGTCTCGGCCACCCCGTCGGCGCTCCGCTGGGTCTCCTTCTCCTTGCCCTTGCCCTTGCCCTTGCCGACGGCCTTGTCACCGCCCGTTAAGTTCTTTGGCGGCCTGCCCCTTCCCCTGGTCTCTCTGTTACCTGTCTTGTTGATGTTCACGTCCATATCTAAACTTGCGAAAGTGTCGTCAAAAGAGCTGCGTGTATTGGCTGTTATAGTTCGCGCGTTATCTTCATCATCTGAGGCCACAAAACTTGCTTGTGAAGAAGAATCATCACTCTCTTCTGAGGGTTTCCTTTTGGGCGGCCTGCCCGGGCCCCTCTTCTGCTGGGTCTTTGTTGACGACTCCGACGTGGGACTGTCTCCTGAGGGTGTCTTGTTGGGCGGTCTGCCAGGGCCCCTCTTCTGGTTGGTTTTTGTTGAAGGCTCTGACGTGCTGGGAACCTGTTGTCCTGGAGCAGGTTTCGTTTCCTCCGCCTGTGGCTGTAGCTTTGGAGAAAAGAGGTCCCTCGCCCAGTAGGGATATATCTGACGATACTTGAAGGCTGTGTGATGCGCGTCCCGAGCCCTTGCGTCTGTGCAGAGAGAATCCCAGGTCCGATGTGCCTCACCGCAAAGGCAGCACTTGGCCGGTTCTTTACAGCCTTTGGTATCATGCCCCCCTGAACAATTCCCACATCGAGCCGGGCTCTTACTTGTGCAATCGATCTTGAGGTGACCTGGCACCCAGCATTTGTAACAGAACAGCGGAGTACCTTGGGGGCAGAACGGTCTGTGACCTCAACGTTAGTCTGCCACAGATGTTAGGGAGTAGAGAACTTACACAACTTCATAGTGGCGATTGTCGATTTCGATGCCCTCCATGCAAAGCCTCTTAGCCGTCTTCTCATTCTGAGACGAAAGGAGAACCCTCTGGTGAGTTATCCTTGCAGTCACACCTTCCAAGCCAGACTTGTCGATCAGATCCTGTATGGGGAAATCATACCCCATGTCTTTGAGATCGTAAGCGTACTTGACCCATACTGTGTAAACGGGCTCCTGGCAGAAGCCGCCCAGGCTAACCTCCAGGGCGTCGAACGCGTCCACTATGTAGCGCCGAATGTATCTCTCGGTCATCCTATCCGGGAGTGAAATCACCATGGACGGGCTTTTACCTTCGAATGCAGGTCGAAACTTCACACCCAAGACTTTCTTCCAGTCGTTACCCAAACCGCGAATTTTGATGAGGGCATCATGTTGGTTTGTGTTGCGCACTAAATCTTCGTATTGACTTGGCTCTTGGAAAACTGCAACAACCTTGTTCTTGTCGTCGGTGACGGCCGCAGAGGATTGCACCAGGGAACGAAGTTCAGTCACCTGTTGGCTGAGGTTACTGATCTGATCATGAAGTGTAAAGTGTATCGATGGAACATGGTTGCCGGGGGAATCCGCCTCGAACGAAGTATTGAAGTCAATGGTTTGCAGACGTCCAGTGATACTGCTACACTCTTTCAGGAAATAATCCGTCATGGTTCCACACGACCGCTGCTGGGCTTCCTCTAGGCGGCGCACAAATACGCCCAAGAGTTGACGCATCTCCGTCTGGTTTTCTTTGAGCTGTTTATCAAAGGCCAACATGACTTTACTGAACTTGCGCTGCTCGTCCAGTACTTGACGCAGCATGTCATGGATGCGATCACCGTTGGAAGGTGGATAATTGGAAGCGGCAGACATGGTGATGAGAGGAAATGAAGAAAATTGATAATTAAAGAAATTAATAATTAAAGTGCAATGGGAGGCGCCAACCTGCAATTTATGCACACCTATCACGGTAACCTAAGGTCTTGACATTGATGCGTCTGTAATGAACCCGATATTACATGATTACTACGTACGGAGTACGGCAATCAATTTCCTGTCGCTTGCCACTGTTATTGCAATCCAAATCCATGTACTCCGTACGCCTCGGCGAAATTGCTTGTCGTCGCTTCCACCAATAGTAACGCCAACATGCTATACAACGTACCTACCTAGGTACCAATCAATATACAGGCATGTCCAAAGCAACCCAAGTCCGGGAGCGATGTGCGTTGCTTGTTAAAACATGCATAGGTACGATACGACATCATTTGTGGCGCCGGTGTAGTGGGGTCGAGGTTGACCGTCTTTGATCAACCTATACGATGCTACATCATTTGTCGAGTTTGTATTGAGGCGTCAACATTGACGTTGACACTGACCGTCTTTTATCGTACCATATGTAGATGACACATACATATCATCGCGTGGCGTTGGTGTTGTGGAATCGAGACCGACAACCGGCGGTGCTGCCACGTGGAACTTGAGGAAGCATACATGTACACCTCCATTTTAGGAGCTTTGATGCTGTGTAATTGGCTAAAAGCTCGAGCGCCCTTCAAGAGCCGCATGCAGGGATTAAGACCACGATATCTGCTAATCAGCTTATCAGCTTATCACCTTAGGTATGAGTCTAGTGTTCAAGTACCTAGGTACCTTTGTTACGCGTGTGCCCGGGCACCTCCATACTACCTACCTACCTACCTACCTACCTACCTTGGCAAAGCCAACCAACAGCGACAACTCCAGACTTTGCAGGAAGACCATACATCGAGTCCTACCATCTTTCACTACACTCGCTATCGTAACAACTCTCTCTCCAACCATCATCTACCCTCCCTTCATCTTCCTCGACTTCACTCGCCCCATTCGGTACTTCCTGGAGCCCCCCATTACTCCCGGCCTTCCTACGCCAGATAGGAGGACAGAGCGGGAACAATGGGGGGGAAAGGTCGAGAGACAGGCCGACAGAAGCGGCGGAGAAAGAAGGAAGAGCGATTCTTGCAGCGGACACAACTGATCATTGATCAAGCAAACTTTAAAGGGTCACAGAGTCGCATGCGGACCCTTCTGAGTCGCGAGGTTAACCCTGAACACGGTGGCGCGGCTGATATCATATGCGGCTGTGATCCGTCCCCGAGAGTACCCTGGACGAATCCCCAGGGCTATTACCTCGACATGAGCCCCAGCAGAGCTCTCGTCGAGTCCGACAACCCTGACGATCCGAACCGCCCAAGAACCAAGGCCAACAAAAAAAATCAACACCGGAAGAAAGAAGATGGAGATCATCTTGAATATGTCCGGGTCTTCTTCTGCGTTCATAAGTCAATCCCGAGGGACAGGTGGAATGTCGTCTACCACGACGACGAGAACCGCGGCATGGCGGCGACACTGTACCTGATGACCCAGGACGGAGAGATCGCCATACATAATGTCTACAACGTCAACCAGCCAAAGACAGCCGACCAGCCAGCAAGACACATTAATATCGAGGTATTGGTCGACAGGACAACAACTTCAGGACGCGACATCGTCATGGGAGACTTCAATCTTCACCACACGGCATGGAGTGGCGATCTCTACAGAGGGGGCAAACCATCCGCGGCAGCCAGAACGCTGCATGACTCGATGATAGACAAAGCTAAAATGGAGCTTTTAACGAAACCTGGTAGTATCACATGGTCACAGCGAGACGGAGGTACTGGTCCTAGGCAGGCGACTGACGGTAAAGCTTACGATGGCCCCAAAGTTTCATGTCTCGACCTTACCTTCATCAGCCCCGAGTTGTTTCCCGATGTCGTCAAGTGGGAGGTCTGGCCCGAGTCAGACAATCCTTGGGACCTCAGCGATCATCGACCCATCAGGACCACCATCGACTTAGCGCCATTCAGGGACGAGACGGTAAAGTATAGGTTCGACTTGTGCCCGAAGGGCGTTTTCAAAGACGAGGTGAAGAGAATAATCTCGGTTCTTGACGGGTTGGAATATAAGAGGAAAGAGCATGCATCTCGATTTATCCAAACAATCTTGGACATGTTGCGCCGCGCTATCGAGGCTGTTGTCCCAACCCGCCTTGCACACCCACCCCCATCACGGGAGCTTATGGATCCTGATCTGAGGAAGGTCATCCATAGCGATGGTCTCAGTTCTACTACGAGCCAGGAGTATCGCCAACTTCTCCAAAAGGTCGTCGATAAATTCGGGGTGCAGACTTTAATAAAAATGGGAAAGGCGCAATGTCGTCCTCGCATTGTTCAGAACATGCCAACACTTGTTGACAGTTCCGGCAATTTGTGTGAGACCGAAACCAAGAAACACGAGTGCCTTAAAGACGCGCTATGGGCCAAGACAAGCGACGAATCCGACCCAAAGGAACTTCCCTTTCCAGTCTTGGATCCTGGTCGGAAGAACCTGCACATGAAGAGGCTCCTGAGTGTCAAGGATGTCGTTCGCTTCATGCGAATGATGCCTGAGAAGAAGGCTGTTGGTTATGATGAGATCCCTAACGAAGCCTTCAAGGAGGCTCATGAGGTCCTTGCTCCTCACATTACGAAGTTTTTCAATCTATTGATCGATCTTCACATCCATCCCAACGAATTCAAGATGGCTATCATAGTAATGCTGCAAAAGCCAGGCAAGGATACTTACAACACTGCCAGTAGCTGGCGCCCTATCGCACTGCTGTCATCTCTGGCCAAGCTATTTGAGAAGATACTTGCAGATCGCCTCAAGACTTTTGCGATGGATCACGGTCTACTTCCCCGTACACAATATGGAGGTCCTGGCAGATCGACAACTCAGGCGGTGCAAGAGATCATCGAGACTGTCCATGCAGCATGGTCGAGGAAGAAGAGGAGGAAGTTCAAGAAGCTATGGAATCGGCTCAAAAACAAGGTGACACAGCTGGGTCTCGACGTATCTAACGCTTACAATTGTGTCGACCCCGTGATCCTTCTTCAACTCCTTGCCGACATGGGCGTGCCCTACTGGTTCCTTCGCCTCATGCACTCGTTTCTTTCCGATCGCCTTGTTGTTCTCAGACTGCCCCAGAGCACTTCCGAGCCTTTCTACGTCAACATCGGCATCCCCCAAGGGTCCCCACTCTCCTCCATCCTATTCATGCTATTCACAGCACCTCTTCTCGAGAGAATTGACGACCACAACGCGACGCTCGGAGAGGATGACGTCACAGTCTTTGTCATTTCTTATGTGGACGACACATATCTTCTCGCAGTCTCCGACTCATACAAGAAGAATTGTGCGGCGCTGAAGTCATTCCATGATGTTATATTGGATTGGGCTGACGGCGTTGGTCTGACGTTTTCACCGCACAAGTACAGCGTGATGCATTTCCAGGGCCCTGGTCAAGACCTGCCCGGCGACGAGCTGCCCGACATTGAAGGGCTCAAGGACAACCCCGAGTGTCTCAAGAAGGAGAAGTTGAGGGTTCTCGGGGTCATACTGGATCCTAAGCTCAAATTTGCTCACCACGTTACCAAGATCGAGGTCGAGGTCGAGGCTGTCCTGCGATACTTTCGGAGAGTATGCGGGTCGACCCACGGGATGTCCGTTGAACAGGCAAGACAATGGTACTTCGTCAACATTCGACCCAAGATTTCCTACGCATGTGCTGCTTGGTTTATTCACATTCCAGGGGTGAGAATTCGCCAATGCTTTGCTGTCACCCAGATTCTTCGGCTCGAAAAACTCCAATACAAGTGTCTTTTGTTGCTTTCCGGTGCTATCCGCTCAACCCCTCGTGCTATGATCGAAAAGGAACTCAACATTGAGAGCATCAGATCCTTTTTGTACCGCACAATGATAACATCTCGCGCCAAGTCTATCGCCCTTCAAGGTGAACCAGAGGCTCAGGACCCGCTTTGTAACAGGACCCCCTACCAGATTCTCGACGAGCAAGCACGTGAGCTTGTAACTACCGCGGCCGCCTCTTTCCACGCTGGAAAGAAGGCCGATACGGAGGCTATAGAGAGAGTCTGGAGGGAGGACCGAAGCAAGCGCAACAGGGCTATCAAGACGCAGGCTCGGCGTGAGGCAACCACCAAGGCAGCCGAATCCTGGACCTCCTACCGCCAAGATTATGCAGCTAAGCACCGTTCAGTGCACTATCCCTCGGTCATGGTACAAGACGCGGGACCCAAGAGCCTGGAGTACTACAAGGACATGAATCGCGCCGAATCTACACTCGCGTTACATTTGCGCACCGAACGCGTCGGACTGCACGGATTCTTGAACCAGATCAATGCACGGCGGGATGTGTCCGTTGCTGGATCGAAGGAAACTATCTTACAAGTCGTCCCAGCGGAATGTACATGCGGATGGCGGACACAGACCGTCTACCATATGTTCATGGAATGTCCCGACCTCGCCGATGCCAGGACACGGTTAACCGGGCGCATTGGACCCCTCAAGTGGGATAGGCTTCTGACGAAGCATCTGAAGGTCGCTGTCGATTGGGCCATGACCTACTTCGAGATCCCCCAGTTTGTACTGGCTCGGCTGGGGTCCACCTTCAACAACTGAGGTTCTTAACCTCCACATACGGGGTACAGATTGAGGATGAGACTGTTCGGACTGGCCTTTCAGACAAGCCCACTCCCCTGCGCCATTTGGATGCCTGGCTTCTCCTCTCTGTACAACGCTTTTGGGTGTCCCCGTTAGTTATATCGACTCTCGGAGGAACCCATCCTTTCCAATGATCAATCAATGAACTTTTGCACTTTCACTGGCAGTCAAGTCACGTGGTTATATAGCATGTGGTTGTACGATCATGTGATTTGATTCCTCTCTTCGCCACCTGAAGCCGAGTAAGCTCTCCAGTCCGAAGGTGTTGAGGAAGTCCCTGTCTCGCGGCGACAGCTGCATGCTGTCTCTTAGAGTCCTCTCTAGCCTGTCTAGAGCTTTGATCTCCTCTTCAAGCCATTCGATGTATTCCGTACGATCTTCCCTATCACGCAGGTCCTTGGCTCTCGTACGACTGATCAGAAGCATCAGTCTGCAATCAAAGATAGCCAGCTGTAAGTTATTATTCATACCTTTATTTTATCCACTCTATACTAATAATGCGATTTCTATAGTGACAAGGCTAGCCTTATCTCTTGCGGAGAAATGCTTTAAGATAGCTTCGGCTCTCGTACGCATCTCTCGGCGCCCTAGTCTTCCAGCTTCTGCAAGGGCAGGTTCGATGGCATTGAGGATATTATGGTCCTTCGTACGATGGTCTTCGTTGTACGAATGTAGGCAATTTCGGGGTAAGTATCGATATCTCTTCACCTAACGTGTCCAATCAGTGTCTAACTATAGCTTTGTTAGTAGCTGGCATCGTGACAGTGTAGCTGTGATTGATGTCAGCAAGTAGGATAAAATTGTATGTGTATTGCTATAGTCTCAGCCTTGAAGCCTAGCTAATATTGCAGAGGGAAGCTGGGCAGGTTAACTGACAGTAAGTATTTTATATACTCGTTGCTACCTGGATCTATTGCTAATTCCCAGAGTGGTAGCTTGGTCTGTTGATCAGGGCGTGAGTATGTCATGTTCTCCTTCCGCTTTGTCTTTTGCTGACCATCAGTGTCTTAGCTTGTTGTGTGTGTGGTGCGAGAAGGTGGGGAAACTAGCTGCTGAGCAAATCTTATAGGGATTTTATATTGCTAGCAAGTAGCTGCGGCGTTGCTGGGGCAGGAAAGTCTAATGATTTTAAAGGACTGCAGTCTGCTATAGTACTAAAGTCTACCTTGAAAAAGGCCCAAAAAAAACCCTCCATCATCAATATATTAACTATAGCACCTTAAATACTTTTTCCCTTGCAATCTGTGAAACTCTGTTGATCTCTGTGCTGATTTGGTTGGCTAACTCTATCATGTGAGTCATACCCCGCCATTCAAGCAAGTTAGGCAGTGCCCTACAAAAACCCCACGTACCCTTCAAGTTTTCGCATTTCAACTCCCTCCATCCACCCGCTGCAACCGGCCTGTCACTTTCATGACCATGGTTGTCAAGCACCATATCACCAATCTTCCTGCAGAGATACGCCAGCAAATCTTCAAGGAGTGCCTCAGAGTCGACGGCGGCTATGTCTACGATGCCCAATCCGACAAACTGGCAAATGCCGACGACGGCCATACCCCGATTAATCTCTCCCTTCGGTACACCTGTCGCTGTATAGCCGACGACACAAGAGATATGCCCCTGGCCTTGAACTCGATCCATTTCTGGACAGCCTTTAGCGAAGACTGGCGAAGCTTGGCCGGCTGCTTTAATCTTGCTGCCACGACATACTATCTTGTGGAGCAAGACTTTGTCCTTCATCTCGCCGAGTTCATCACACCCGAAATATATGCGCAGCTTGACTCCAAGTTTCCGGCATTCAAGTCAACCCTTGAGTCGGAACTGACAGACCACCTTCACTGGTTGCGGGAAAATGAAAATGAAGACCGAGGAGGCGAACACAATTGGGGTCCCATGGAGAATATGCGACCTGGTCCATGTGAATTTGTACGCCAGTTCCTAAAGAAGAACGTCGACGCTATCGCAGTCTTCTCGGGATGTAACTACCGTTCCTTCGGCTCCATACATAATACCGACCCTGACCTTGGTCATCGGGGACGGCGGGGCGTAGGGTTTGGGTCTGTTCGGGACGCGTTGTCTCGTTGTTTAAGGCTCATTGCTGAAGAGGAACCTGCCGAGTTCACCAAGCAGGTTTATAAGACTTTTCCACATTGGGTTGGCAAGTATCCGGCACAAGATTTCTTCAATCTGAAATTCAACCTTTGGGACATCCCTTCGCGCGATGAGGTTGCCAAGGCGCTGGAAATGTTCGACATTGGTGACTTTGTATGGCGACTTCCTGATTTCTGGTGCTCTGACCCACCGCGAGATCCTTTCACCCACGATTACGAGAACCCTATGAAAGTTGGGAGACGTTTTGACCTACGAGGTCGCGAAAAGATAGGATTTTCCGCCGCCGCCGCCGCCATCCGATTCCTTGGGCGACTTCCCGTCAATCAGCGGACCCAAATCCTGAGCCTTACGTTGCACGATGACATGGAATCGGTGAACGTGCCTTCACTCCATGTCCAGGGACTGGTCCCTTTCTTGAAAGAAAACCGGCGTCTTCGAGTGGAACGTCGCGTCAGTGTTTTTGGTTGCATCGCAAATCCAGTCGCCCTTACTTCGTCGGCGATTATGGCATGCCAACGGCGACGCAAGCCCGAACCGTTCCGCAGCGATTATTTCTTACCCAACATCTCTCGCTGGCTTCTCGATGCTCTCTCTGTCCTAGATTCAGGCATCCCTGCTGAATCCTTCACCTTCCTCCTGGAGTCGGGGTCGTATGGCGATTTATGCACAGAGCTTTTCCAAGCCATCCAGAGAAACATTGCAGAGCGAAAAGCGTGGCCCATCTGCTTGGAACTTGGTCTCGCCAGACATCTAAATTATATCTCGCGTTTACGTCCAAACGACACTGAATTCGAAAGAGCCATCGAGCACCTAGTGAATCAGACATCAATTTTGCGCAGCGACTTTAATTCTGGTGTGCCAGTGGATGTTGAGGCAATCATTGAGGAGACAAGAAGGCTTAATGCTGATGGCATTGATGCAATGTGGAAGTGGGAGGCGGGGCAGTTTATGATTGACATTCCTATCGATCTGTATTATGATCTCATGATAGGTCGCAAGTTTGAGCTTCAGACCTGGGAGGAGTATTATCAGTCAAAGATGATAAAGTCTTGACCAGACAAAGGAGGGATTTCATCAATGGGAGGTTTGGTTAATTGTATCTTGTCCCACCAGTAGCATAGAGAGATTTCAGTCAATTTGCGTCTCCATAAGAATAGAATGACAAATAAGAGAATTAAAATAATTGATTCGTGGGAACTATGGATTGCAACCGTCATCGGTGGTGACCACGCAACGGAAGACATGTATTTGCATTTTGATGTGCCCAGGAAACTCTTGGCCTACTGCCAGCCGTCTTCATAGTGCCTCAGCACGGTGGTATAACGAGTCTTGTAAGGTGTCAGGTATCTGATAACTCGCATCAGGGGTGGAGAGCAAACAAACATACCTAATCAATCCACAAGGGGTCCTCAGCAGAGCCACCATGAGAGGATCCGAAATCTGGGGGGCTGAGCAAATCCACTGCATCCTGTTCCTCTTTGACGGTGACAGCTGGATCCTCTGCATCGTCCTGGCTGGGCGGGTTGCCAGGAGAAGTTGGAGGGGAATCTTCCCTCTTGTCGCACCTAATACCATGATCTGGCCACTTGCAATTGCCACAGCAGCCAAAGGGCCAGTGTTCAGTTGGTGAGCGGCGATTGAGATGTTGCAGCCAAGTGACAATGAATGAAGAGCACGTGACAAATTGCGGTTGTGGATATAGAAAGATGCGTAGGTAGGTAGTTAACTAATATGAATTTGGGGTTCTTTCTCTTCCATTTCCCTTGACTTTTTTCATCCTTCTCTCTCCTTCTCCCTCGCCAACGAATCTGCTCTCTGCATTCCGAAACACTCGAGCCGAGCCTCAACAAGAGAGCTTCAACTTGAACACTGACAAATCCTCTACCGATCGTATGGCCACATCCGCTTCGTGCCGTCTACCCCAGCGCGACATCATCAAGGCGTGGGAGCTGGGGGCTTTGAGACTCGGTGTCGTGGAGAGGGTAATGAGGGACTACTGAGAGTGAAGGTATCCGGCTCATGGGGATTGGAGCGATGAAGAAAATATCATTGGTATTATTTTACTTGCTTCCTCAATTCAAACGTGGTCTTCTCCGACGCTTGGTGGTCCAAGGGAGCGGATCTGACAACAATTGCTCCAGTCTAGTCCATCGCAGTAGTAGTGACTTTTTTTGCGGTCGGGATAAGACACGATTAATTAAGAATAATTGAAAGAATTGTTGCTTCCATTCCGCATTGGTCCAGACTACCCAGAGAAAAGAAATGCAGAGTGCCAATGGGGTCTTGTTGTTCTAGAAAACATGTAAAGCTACTTGCGAATAGCTTCATTTGTTTCCCCGGGTTGGATTGGCCAATGGCTAGCAAGACACGTTCCAAAACCCCGGTTGACCGCCCGGACAATACATAGGTATGTAACCGTGCTCAATTGTCTTGGCTCGATCTCAGCTGACAACCCCCCTGCTGATCGGATGGGAATGCCCAGAGATTAGGTGGCCATGACCAATGGTGACATCGGGGAGAAGAGAAATGTAGGGCTAGCGTGTGACCTCGAACTCCCCGCCCCGAGAGGGTGTGATGCCGGTCCAGCCTGGGCCATTTGGTTGTTGTGCTGTATCTCGTGCATCACGAGCCAAGTCAGCAGAAGTCAGCCGCAATAAAACACAGCATGGCAGCCGATTCAAGCGCGAGCTCTTGGGTTGATGTGACGAGAGGGCCTAGATGTGGGCGGTGAGACATGAATCGGCGCGTGAGCAACAAGGGGGGCCAATAGAGTAAGCATGGCTTGTTTGTGCGACAAAGGAAGATGAATCATGGTGGTACAGTACATAGCTAGCTCGGTGTGCAACAGAAGAGGTGATTATTCAGAGAGGAGTGAGTGCTTGAGCTTCAATTGAGATGGACAAAGAAAAGCAATGTCTTTAAACAAAAGCTTGGCTCTCATCATCTCCCCACAAACGATCGCCCCTCTTTGATCTCGTGGTCTAAGCCTAAGCCTAAGCCAAGCTGCATTAAAAACTCTGGGCCTTTGAGCAAGTTTGCCCGATAACAGATAAGCTTATCCTCCAACGCCCGCAATTGACAATCACAAGCCTATTGTTTCACTCATGTACATACATGGCCATGGAACGAACCACTCCAACTCTCCACTGAATTACCTATATGCATACTGTGTAGGTACCTACCTACCGTATGTACTGTATGTACCCTCCACAACGCACAGACGCTCGCTACCCTGCGATGGCCTAGACCCTGTCTCCCCCACCCTCCACCCTCCAACATTTTGATCGACTCAGACACAAAAAGGCCAACCGTTGCCCGTTTTCTTTTACCTTTCGGATAGGTAGGCATTCGCTTTCCACCGTCTGCGCCTCCTCCGCATTCGAAGCGAGATACAGTCAACGACAATCGCCATGTCGTCATCCACCGCGACTGCAACGGCTGCTGCGGCTGCTGCTGCCACCGGCGCAAAGCCTCAGGGCGGCATCATCGAGGGCCTCAACCCGATCCACTACAATCCCAAGGATCCCATCGCCCTCTTCATCGTCCAGGCATTCATCATCATCATCTTTTGTCGCCTGCTGCAATGGCCCCTCTCCAAGTTCGGCCAGCCGCGTGTCATCGCAGAGGTCATCGGCGGCATCGTCCTCGGTCCCTCGGTCATGATGCGCATCCCCGGCTTCCAGGACAACATCTTCCCCCCCGAGTCCATGCCCGTCCTCAGCAACGTCGCCACCATCGGCCTCTTGCTCTTCCTCTTCCTCGTCGGCCTCGAAGTTGATACCCGCATGTTCAAGTCCAATTGGCGCGTCGCCGTCAGTGTCGGTCTGGCCAGTATGATGCTGCCCTTTGGCCTCGGTGTCGCTGTCGCCTGGGGTCTCTACGAGGAATACGGCGACGAGGGAACCATGAAGGATATGGAGTTTGGCACATTCGCTCTCTTTATTGGAACCGCTCTCGCCATCACTGCTTTCCCTGTCCTCTGCCGTATCCTCTCCGAGCTTCAGCTCCTCGGAACATCTGTCGGTGTGACTGTCCTCGCCGCCGGCATTGGCAACGACGTTGTCGGCTGGGTTCTGCTCGCTCTCAGTGTCGCTCTCGTCAACAACGCCGATGGTCTCACGGCCCTTTATGTCTTCTTGACTGCAGCCGCCTGGGTCCTGTTCCTTGTCTATGCCGTCAGACCTGTCTTCCTTTGGGTCTTGCGCCGCACAGATAGCATCCAGAACGGTCCTTCTCAGGGCATCACCACATTGACTCTACTTCTGGTCTTGGCCTCTTCTTGGTTCACTGGTATGTCACTCTGATCCAGTCGATTGGTCATGCAAGCTAACATACATCCCAGCCGCCATTGGTGTCCATGCCATTTTCGGCGCTTTTCTCATCGGTCTCATCTGCCCTCACGACGGTGGTTTCGCCATCAAGTTGACCGAAAAGATTGAGGATCTCGTCGGATCTATTCTTTTGCCGCTATACTTTGCACTCTCCGGTCTCAATACCGATCTTGGCCTGCTCAATGACGGAACCACATGGGGATATGTCGTTGCCATCATTGCATGCGCTTTCTTTGGCAAGATCATTGCCGGCACTCTGGCTGCGCGGTTGACCAAATGTCTCTGGCGTGAGAGTTTCACCATCGGTGCCCTGATGAGTTGTAAGGGTCTTGTAGAGCTCATTGTTTTGGTAAGTTGCTACTGTACAGGACATCAACAGCTTGGTCTAACAACTGCAGAACATTGGTCTCCAAGCCGGCATTCTCTCGGGTCGAACCTTTACCATGTTTGTCGTCATGGCAGTCGTAAGTAGTTCATTTCCTCATCTCATCCACACTGTTGATTGAGTCAGGTCACCACCGTCACAACATCGCCTCTCACCAGGTGGCTCTACCCTCTGTGGTACCGCCAGAAGGTCGAGAAGTGGCGCCGAGGAGAGATCGACTGGGATGAGAATCCTCTACGGACTGAAGCACAAACCTCGGAGCACAAAATGGAGCAGGCCCTTGACAAGTCTCAAACAAATCGCCTCCTTCTTCATCTCCGCCTCGACGCCCTTCCTGGACTGTTCAACCTCGTCTCACTTCTCGGTGGCTCTCGAAAGACATCCCCTGCCGCTTCAGACACGAACAATGACGGCGCCGACTCTTCTGCCGATGACAAGACCCAGCTGGTTCCCCGCCGCCCGCTCGAAGTCCGTGGTGTTCGACTCATGGAGCTGACGGACCGTACATCCTCCGTCATGCAGTCTGCCGAGCTTGATGAGTTTGCTTCCCGAGATGCCGTCTTCTCCGCTTTCCAGACCTTCTCCCGCCTCAACGGTGTCGCTGTCGCTGGCCAAGTATCCATTATCCCCACAAACGCCTACGCAGAGACCATCGTCAAATACGCAGAGGAGGCCAAGTCTGACTTCATGCTTATCCCATGGAGCACCTACGGAGGTATTGCGGAGGAGAGCTCCGCCGCCGCATTGACTGACGCCGGAAATCCCAACGACCGCTTCTTCAGCAGGACCTACATTGACTACGTTGCAAGCGCTGTTCAGCGATCTACTTGCACAACTGGCATCTTCATCAACCGCAACCCCGACGGCGATGCTTTGTCCAAGAAGCCAACCCTCACACGAACCCGCACTGGTCTCTCGGTCCACAGTGCCCACGATGGCTCCATCGTCCAGAGACCGGTTGACCAGCATCAGAACATTTTCGTGCCCTTCATCGGCGGCAAGGACGACCGTGCCGCTCTTCTTTTCGCACTCCAACTTGCACACAACCCCCACGTTTCAATCCACGTCGTCCATCTGCACTTTGACGAAGATCACGAGATCGAGACTCACATCACGCCTGACAGTAAACCGACTACCAGCAACGGCATCGCCAAGGACGTGGCCGGTATGCCCTCTGCTAGCGATTTGGATCTCCTCGACACGGCCAAGCACAACGCGGCCGGAAAGCTGGAGGGCCGTGTCACGTTTGTCGAGATTTCCGTGGATTCTGTGCGCAATTTCCCCGACCTTGCCGTCGCTCATGCCCGTGAAACGGTTGGCAAGTCTCGCTTGAGTGTCGGTGACTTGATGATCGTGGGTCGTACGCATGCCGTCTTTGACAATCTCCTTGTCGAGGACTTTGGAGTTGAGAGAGACTTCCAGCATACCGTTGGTGTGCTGGGTGATCGATTCGCCAGAGCCGGCATCGATGCTGGATTGTTGGTTATCGACGATAAGCAAGCCGAGGTTTAGTTACATGCACTTTGCTGGTATATTGGATAGGCCTTGTCGGGTTTGAACATTTAGATGGACATATGCGTGTATTTATGTAGGCAGTTTAGATTGGATCTACATTATTGGGAATATACTAGACCTTGAGCACGACTCGGGTCATGAGTTATGAATTCATCTTTTGGCACCTTGGAACGGATTGTGTTTGCCCCCCCAGACTTTATCGTCTGGGGATCTCAGATAATCTATCCTATGTACCTATTTTCCCAACTCTGGTCGCCTTTCGCATCCATACGCCAGCCAACGCCTTCTACCTGAGGCGCGTCTGGAACGATATGCCTTGCCATTAGAATATAGCCACGAGAAGGGTCATTGGTGAGCATATTGGTTGCTCCTACGCTTTTGCTCAATCATGTCTACATCAAACTCGCTACCCGGAAGGAATATTGGCCTTGAAGCTAGCCCAGCACCTCAGGGATGCATCTAGCTCCGATGGTAAGGCTGCTTGCAACACAACTCCATTTATGGAATTTGCACTATATTCTCTTGTATAGTTGAACCTTTAAGCTCCGGGCTATTCGTACCAGACACTTTATCCGTCGATTATCTCCTTGGCATGGAAGTTATGTAGAGCAAGTGGCGGCCTACGAAGTGCCTCCGGCTCGTTTGTCTCAGCGCGAGAGGCAGATTTCTTCCTGTGGGATATTGTCATCGGTCTTTGTAATTGTGATCAGTTATGCCTTTCTCCTATTTTGTCCTGAATTGCAGGAAACATGTGTCCTATATTCAACGTAGCGGTTGTATTCGAGCCCTACTTGGACATATAAGGAGCCCGTCCACACAAGGTTAAATTACTAAGGCAGATACTGAGATTCAAGCCCATCGAAGTGCACGAGGAACTGCTCCGAAACTTGTGTCCAGCACGGACTTGCCGTTATCTAGGAAAGTTAAGTAAGTCTCTTATCTCTACATCTTCACACCAGGCACTGAGGCATAAAACCAAGCAAGCCGGGAAGAGAAGCCTTGCTCCAATATCCCCCCGTCATGACTCAGTGGAGGAGTAACATTCCACAATTATCTAATCTAAGTCCCAGCCAAGACGTCAAGCAAAAGATCCCCAAGCTTCCGAAACCGAATATCATGCTACAGAATTTCACAACACAACAACGTCACGAAACCGGGATGAACTCCAGCCACTGATGCATCTTTTTGCACAGTTGAGGGCTGCTTGCCATCACCTGAGAAGGTCTCAACCGCAGGTCTGTCTCGACGCTTTAACAACTATTCCTGCTAAATAACAGACGGCACCGTAGGTCAGTGCGAGTTGCAGAATTACAAAGATGCCAGTTTCAGGCACTCAGAGGGATTGCATCTTGATGGTTGGAACACCTTGAAATATACTCAACAGTATAATGGCATTTCATGCACATGAGCTGCCATGATGTTTCGGCACAGACATGGTGCGCTATTGATAACTCATCCTCTTTACAGGAGGCATCTGCAGATGCCGTAAAATGTTTCAAGCCGGAAATTCAGTAAAACCTCCGCTGGCTCGTTCGTATTTGCTATTGGGGAATGAATATCTCGCCATGGAACAAACGATACGACGAGGCCAGCACTGCAGGGTAAGCAACTTACTCTTGAGTCCTTGAAACACCCGGTGTTCTGGTTGGATAGATAGGTTCTGGGTAAACGTGGCGATTCAAAATTGGGTGTAAAACATTTCCAGCGGACTGAAAGCCTATTATTCCGTCTTGGATCACCAACGGAAGCTCTACAGAAACTAGACGAGATGGGAAAGCTTGTGTCCGATGAGCCTGATGTTCACTTCATGTTGGGCAAAGCGTATCTGTTGGTAAACGACAGAAGCAGAGCGTTGAAATACTTCACTGATATACTGAGCCTTAATCGCAGGGTTGGTTGAGGGGATTTTGAGAATATCATTGATACTAACTGTTGAATAGAATGAAACCATCAAGGAGGCGATATCGTCCCTTGAGACAGAAACTAGATCGCCATCTATCTTTAGGGCGTTTATACACTTTACAGAGAATTTGGGTCAATGGGAGCTCGCAATCCCGGGTAGTGGTCCTTTCTGTAGATGCGATATAGCTGTTCTTTGTGGTGATGAGGATGGAGATTGATTGAGCAGAGCCAGCCTATGGTATGTTGCCTATTCTGACCGCTTGAGTAATACTTTGCACTAGGCAGGGTGAAACTCACATATAATCATTAATTCTAGTCAAGTAAAAGAAGCGACACTTCACAGGGAACATCCATTTCCTAATACAGAACGTGTATCGATGCATCAGAGTGCACTGCATCAATTCCTAGCAACAGATAAACGAGAACGAAACAAGAATACATCAAGTCTATATCTGATTTTACGGCCCGAGAGCAGATATACTAAGTCATGGGGGTGCGGATGCGGTGCTAGAGTTGAGAGCAACTAATATATGTAGAGCGACGGTCAAAACTGATACAATGTCTTATTTTATACCAGTCAAAGGCGAAGAGAACGAAGCTGAAGATGAAGGAAAGAGCGGAACAAGAAGCAGAGACGCCGCTATCGAATAGTAAAGTTTATCTCTAATTCGGATTTAAAACAAAGTTCAGAGAGGTTAGTGACTTGATTGCGTAATGGAGGCTGATAGTTGCTGTCGGGAATATAACTTGGGTACTATTAAGCTTTGTGTCATACTCTGAGATATACTCCCGTATATCTTCAGTGGTCTCAGGACTAAAGTCATCGCCCTGGAGATGAGAAGCATATCTTTGGCAAGTCAAGATTGTTTCAAGGCCCATAAGCAGTTCATGATATACCTCAACCATGAAGGGTTTGGTATTGGGCTTCTACGACACGGTCAACATCATCGTACTCCTACTTTTTGGACAATATTACCTCGTAGGATGGAAAACCTATTGGCCTGAAAAGCTCTATCGATCGATCGATTGTTCCAACGCGAGCAAGAATTCACTAAGTAGCTATATAATTGAATGCAGTGTCGCCTCATGTACCTTGTAACCCGGAATCCAAAGGTCAAACACTTTAGAAGGGAAAGTGCTCATGATGAGTGCCTTTGTATATATATACACCCGATCAGCACTTAGAGAAGAATGGCCCGAATTCATCAAGATCGCCTCAAGACGGACTTCTTGAACAGCATCTGTATAAGGTCGAACATCTACCCTACACCTACATTTCTTGT
Organism: Fusarium verrucosum; assembly: GCA_013623715.1. Taxonomy (NCBI): domain Eukaryota; kingdom Fungi; phylum Ascomycota; class Sordariomycetes; order Hypocreales; family Nectriaceae; genus Fusarium; species Fusarium verrucosum. Next base: position 89,319 of record JABFFJ010000315.1, read on the forward strand.
ATTTCTTCAACCAACGGGGTTTTATGCCAGCTGGAATCGCAGATCGACTTTCTTTGATGTACTCTTCACGATGTAGCTGGTCTCTGATAGGAGTTGCTAGTAGGGCGTTCTTTGTCCTCTAACAGGAATTCTCCGGCGTTAAACAATATACGCACATACCCGAGCAGCACTCATGTCTAGTAGGAATGCTGTTGGACCTTTGAAGCTGCTCTTCGACCTAAAGACTCGAGACAATAGATTGTTGTTCTTCCCAGCCTTTCACCCAATATTCTCTTCACCCTGTTACTACGAAAGATAGTGTGTTGTCTAGGAGTAGGGTCTGACCTAGATTTGAAGCCGCTTACTATACCTAGTTAAATCTTCTAAAGATTAATTTCAAGGCTCCTAAACTTCTCTGTTTATGTTAAACTTTGCTAATCTCAGGTGTGAGTACTAGCTGCACATTCCAACCCGATTTTAAAATGCTCATCGTCCTAGAGCGACACGTCAAGACACTAGTCTACGGATTCAACATACACATTGGCACGCCTGTGCTTCAAGCTTGGAGTGGATAAACGTATCTCACTTTCGTATACTTCAAGCCTGAGGATTTGCTCTGATCTTTTGTTTAGTAAAGGTCTTGACATGAAATCCAGAAGAGTCTCTTACTCTGCTTGGAGTAATGTAGGCCGAGCCATCTTTAAATATAGCGTCTAGATCTATACACAATCTTGATGTTGTTTAGCCTGTGAATCATGGCCGCAAAACAATGGGTATCTAGGTTCTTCTGCTGCCGCTATTCTTCCGTTATGCTCTTCCACTTAGATACAGCGCTAACAGAAAACTAAGCACGTATGATTAATTTCATAACAGCTCTGTCCAACAAACAATAAAGTTTGGTTCCCTAACTTATATCATCAAGGGTGCCACGAGATTGCACTGCAAGTCCGCTGCAATACAAACTTCTAACGGCCACCACCACGTTATATATGTTAGGATACTGTTGGTATCTCGATCTGTGTGAAACGCTAACTGTTATACTATGTATTCCATACGTAGCTTCAGTACTATTACACAGCATATCAGTATTGTAACCAGTACTAGCAAAATTAGGTTTTAAAGGGTTACAAGCTACATAAGTCCTTGAAGACAAGTTACACTACCTATTCCTATTTAGGGCTGAAGGAGTCACCGTAACACATGATAACACAATGAACTTACCGGTGCTACTCTTGCATCTCCGGAGAGATAGAGCTTGAGGTCGATACTGTGGTCCGATCGTGTCCATAGTGAGGTATTGAAGCACGGTCATGTCTATAGTGATATGTGCAATTCTATTATACATCATGGAAGACAATGTCGCATACTTGCCCTGCTAGTGTGTTTATAGCATCGGAGTATAAGTTATAGAACCTTGCAAGATACAGCAACTGCAACTTCACAATGTATAGGTTTAGTAGAGACCACCTTGCTAACTGCTCCAACACGAACGCTGTAGTGGCTCCCTTTTAAGTACACTTTGCATCAAGAAGAAACTGCAATCTGGTGATACATACTAATTCAAGGTATGTGCTTTCTAAAATACCTAGTGAGTGTCAACACAAGAGATAACTAAACGGGTAGAAAATGTCACGTGGCAAATCCGTAGAGTGGTGATACGTTATTAAGCATATATTATCACGGTGGATCTCCAGATGGAGTGCCACTGAGTTTAAGCATGTGAAAGGCCACTAGGATACCCATGGAAACAAACATGCTGGCAGTTGCATTTAATGCAAAAGCCCATGGCGCCATAATTATCCAACACGGTAGCGCTTTCAAGATCCAGGTGCAGAATTCCGTTCTTTTAAACGATGTAGGTTCGAACATCAAACCTAGAACTCCAACATACTATCCACGGGCTCTACGCTACTGAACTGGCATCATAGTGATATGCTTTTCCTGTATATTCCAGTGCATGGATTCAATATCATTAACATAATAAAGTATGTTTCCGCAAGAACTATGTCGTTTTGCTCTCAAATTTCTCTAATGCTTGTCACTAAAGCATACGTGCATAATACTGTTCTTTTCATACTACTGTTATCCTCAAGTATAATGGCATATGCTAGTATGCCCATGATTAGCTTAGTATTTATTCCTAACCTATTCATCTCTCTTGTAACCTCATACCCAAACATCCTGTATTACGTTGCCAGCAAGCTGAGTTACAAGCCAGTACTGGCCTGCTTTCATGATCCCTTTTCAACTTATTGTCAAATGCAGGATTGTCATGACAGCAGGAATAACACAATAGTTCTATTCACAATAATTACAAGTTATCATACACTGCAACTAAGCTTGAACCTCCCCATGACAATCTCTACATTAGTACTATTCATTACATGATGATATAATGCGTTTTAGTGCCAGTTTTCCCTTCCGCATACAAGACTTGATCGGTAGTTATCTATCGAACTTATCTTGAAAGTTGGCGGTGATGTTTGTTGTATACGGATCTGGAGCATATAACTTACTTCTTACTCTTGTGTTATAAGCCAGATCTCTCAGTTAGGATCTTCCGGCATTATAAATCTCTGCTCGTGCACCCACGACCTCCATCTGTTCATATGTTAATATCTCCAATGTCAATATCACTAAAAACAAATCTGTTTTCCCGTCCTTAATCGGTCCGACAATGCTTTGCCCAAGAACCCACCAAGTCCCGGATCCATACTGTTGCAATTATCACACTAGTATAACATATTGGATGACCATGTGTTCATGGAGATCATCTGGGGACAACTCGTATCTATTTCGATGCAGATCAGCATTGCTCAACACTGGAAACGGGGCTTTAAGAGAAGCAAGCCCCTGGAATCTGTCATGGTATAGGGTATGACAAGCTATAGGAAACATACAGTCACAGGAGCTGAATCATCTTAGTATGGTATTAGTCCGCGAGGGGGCAGACTTGAGTAAATATGACCATGGTAAGGGTTACGTAGGGTTCTTGGACTGATGTTACATTAACACGTACACGAGTGAGCCCGTCTGCACGTGCTATACAGTCTGCATCACAAAGTGTAACATCATTCGTGGTACAGGTAATACTGAACTGTGCTCACAGGGTAGTCTGGATCGGTGGTTGCAATAATCCTTTTCTAACTACTACGACTAAGCTTGAAGAGCCGCTTCTGATTCAAAGCAAGATCTGAATAAGGATATCGATCTACTCATCAACTGAGCTTGACATCTCCAATCAAGGACCAAATCAGGAGAACACAACTAGGGCTATCATCCCAGTCAACTTCGTTGCTTCTCAGAAGAACCTTATGATATAGCAGTTTGAGATTCATCCGCGTATGATGGTTCTGTAACGATGAGTGTGAATGAAGCATTCGAATGAACTCATCATTGCAGGAACTTACTCAAGATCAAAGATGACAGCATGGCCTTTATCCAAACCAGGGCTTGGAAAAGGGTGCAGATGCTGTCCAGCAATACACCTGCAAAGTTCTGACGAAGTTTAGAGCTCGACTCGGGGTGAGAGAGACCAACAGTTGCCGTCAGACCTCGGCACATATCATCAACGACATTGTGTATCTCTGTGATTTGTCATGCCTGAGACTTGGAAACTTGCCTAGACGTTAAGGAATGCCGCTATCAGCTCTGTGCTTGATGAAGAAATATTGTACGTCCGTCTCACTACATGGTGCCTAGAGTATCTTGGAGATCAGGTTTTCTCGTTACATTGCCTTGATCGATCTCAAATTAACGAGGGAGCATAACAGCAATGTCCGTCGCATTATTTAGCCTTCTGTAATTTCCTCGATATGCATGAGCTTCATTGTGATCTCTCTATTGAATTTGATATCAATCCGTGTTGGATTGGCGTTCGGTTGCTTGACAACATTACACATATTCTCGTAAATGAGACCGATTCTTCCTCGGCCGACCTTGTGATCATCTCGATATTCGATTCATGAGAGTCCTGTTGAGTGCCAAAACCACCATTCTCACCCTGCGATGATATCTCAAGTTGAGTCTACCTATTTCTATCCCAATTACATCCTCATCATATCAAGCTCTCATCTACAATTTTCCATCTCCGTGTCCTCCAACAGACACCAGCCAACAGTTGTTCATCAGACACCATCGTGTACCTACCAAACTCCCAACACATCTCCATCTCCTCGGAAGTCATTCTCAACATCTGTCTATCCACCGCTCATTCCTTCTCACCACAGTCACCCGTTTACACGCAAAAAGCACGATGCATCAGCCACTCACCATCTGAGCCACCGACCCATGGTGGTCTGATCATGTCACATCACGCCAGTTTGCGTCTGCTCCATCTACCGAGTCGACTCACACCTGACATGCACGTGTTCGGTCCCCATGTCAGTCCCTGCATGAGACCCACGGGCCCAAGCGAAGTTGCGGCTCAAGTTGGTGCCTGTGTCTGACTTGATGTCGTCGATCACAGGTCTTGATCGTAGGTGTTGTAGTAGTGATAGTTCCAAGTGTCACTGTGAGAAAACAAGAGAATATTGCAGCGGAGGACATTAAATGTGTATTGGAGATTGTTTATACTATCCAGGATCCATTCCCAGTATTTTGTTTAGAAGCCCATATCATAGGGAAACTCAATGTCCGCTATGCGCCGGTGAAATCAGCCATGCCTGTCCCATCCATATCTCTAAAACGCCAGAATAACTAACTCCAGGGATATCATAATTCATCACACAAGCTCGAAGCATTGCGTCTCCATCTTGCCGATTCAGAAAATAATATCACAAAATTCCAAAAAGTCTAACTTCTATGCCCAGACACCGGCTGGGGGTCCCTGATCTCGCGACATGACAATCATCTCGAAACCCTCGACGCGGTTCCGTAGCTGGCTGTTCTCGCGGGCGAGGCTCTTGTTCTTCTTCTCAAGGTGAGCGATGTACTCGGTCGCCTTGCTGAGGATGGTGGCCTTGTTGAGCTTGTGGGCCGGGGCGAGACCGCCGAGATCCTCGTCGACGTCCTCCTCCATGCCCTCGGCGCAGGGCTGCTCTAGTCGGTGAACCATGACGCGGAGAGCGGGCACGGAGTCTCGGAGGGCGGCGATCTTGTCGTTGAGGTTGGTGCGGTAGCGCTTCTCGATCATGTTGTGAGCTGTCTTCTTGGGAGGAGAGCAGTGGCGGCGAGCGGGAGGAGGAGAGGTGGATGAGCGAGAGGAGGAGCTTCCAGAACCCGAAGACTTGCGCTTGCGGGAAGGATATCGTCCATTGGCATCCTTGGAGTTGATGCTGCTGAGAGAGGAGGACATCTGAGAGGGGTTGGAGGCAGAGTTCATCATGTTGGACTGGAGATGAGCAGGTTGAGGAGAGATGGAAGGAATAGGAGTTTGGAAGAGAGGCTGGGTGTCAATGTCGTTAAGACCAACTCTGCCAAAGGGGACAGCGTCAGGGATGGTGCCGGAGAGGTCGTGAGGGTTGATAGCGGGGCTGAGCTCCATGCTGTTTCTTGAGGGGATGGTGGAAAGGTTGATGCCTTCAAAGGGCTCCTGCTTGGGAAGAGCTTCGAGATCAGGTGACAGGGTAGCCTTGTCGTCCCAGCCTACCCAGTCGTTTGAGACGGGGAGCTGATAGGGGTTTGCAAAGACGGGAGAGAGAGGTGAGTCGGGAGAATGGGCCGAATCACCGCTAAAGTCTGCGGGGTCGTAGAAGGACTGAGGAACAGCTAGGTGCTATTTGGTGTTAGAGAATATTTGAATGAGGCTGAGATTGAGTGTGTGGGTGAGTGAGAGATGGATGGATGGGGTGAGTTGTGGTGTGAAGATTAGAGTGAGCTAGTGGTGAGAGGCTCTGGGATATAAAGATGAGATTGATAGATGGTGAGGCTAGGGCCGTGGTATGCTGTAATGGGAAGAGTGGGCTGAGATGAGGTGAGGTGAGGGGGAGGAGGGGGAGACATGTGGTAGAGGTTCCAGTAGACCGGGGTTTGCATCTTTGCTGGGCTGAGGAAAAGGCCATGAGAGACGTAGGGTAGGGGAAAAAGGACCGAGGTCGGGGGTGAGTGTACCTGTTTGTTGATGTAGTCGAATGATATGTCGGCCATTGTGAGGGTTAAGAGAGTCGATGGTTGACTGATGTGGTGCTGTTGCTGGCGATATGTATGCGTATGGTCTTGAGTAGAGTTTGGTGGGTGTGCCGATATAGGACGATGGGGTGAATGGACAGAGTACGATAGTAGTCGATGGTGGTGAGAGGCTGGAGTGATGGTAGGTCATTAAACAGGTCGAGATGGGCAGACTATTTTATTTGGATGGCGAGACGAAGATGGACGGATGGGGGAAGCGATATATAGTATCAATCAGAGTCTCGAATAAAATACAATACAATATGTACCCGTACCTCGAGAAAGCGACAGCGCCCGACAACTCTTGGGCGTCATACGACCCGGGCCAGGAGCGCGCCGGGGGGTGCCGAGCCATGGCCCAGCTTACAGGGGTCCCAGCATGCCATGGGAATCTCTCGTCCAGACTATGGGCAAGTTAATCGACCACTTTTGACATTCCATGGGTCGTTTTTTTTTTTGGTCGCACTCGGTCCTCCGTATTCAAAATCCCATCCATCTACATTACATCCAGCGGTTACTACCATGAATCTACTACTCCCAGCGGCTGAATTCAATCAATACAGTACCTAGGTAGCTCCCGTGATCGACACCCACCCAGCCAGGCAGTGCTTTTTATACAGTAGCCGATCAATAACGGCTACTAAAAAACCCAATCCCAATCAATTAAACCTCTTGTCCAACCACCATCAATTCCCAAAAAAGATGGTGTCCACCAACTGCCGTCCTCATTTCTTTTCTTTTTTCTCTCTTCTTCTTGTTCACTTTCGCTCACCTTGACAACTGTCACTGTCACTGTCACTGTCACTTCACTCCCGACGCACTGCACCTCGGAATTTCCAGAAGGGCTAGAACGCTAACTCGTGCGGGTACATACACGCTGCTGCAACTAGTGAACATGCATCCCCTGTCTTGTCAGCGGAAGTAACAAAACCAACCAAACCTCCATCCAAGCTGTCAGAAGATAGTGCCGCCAATCATGACTCGTAATCCCAACATTTGTTGCTCGTTTGGTACAGTAACTTTTGTTGATCTGTGGCAAATTCCTTTTTACTACATCTAATTACCTGCCGGTTCATCAATTGAACCGGTTCGCTGACTGACTGGACTGTAGCAATTGGATTTAATAGCCGAGACAAACAGGCAGGCATCTCTATCCTTCTCGACCAACATAAACACTAAAAATGTACACGTTCATTAGTCAATGCAAGCTAACAAAACAACCGTTCAATAAGCATAAGCATCAAGTCAAGCTAAGTCAATGCCTCCCTCGTATCCACCACCACCACCATCATGAATCAATCAGCCTCAATTGTTTTTATCCATTCACTCTCACTGTCTCTGTCTCAGCCCAGTAAAACTAACAACAACTCACCGAAGCGACCGCTGCTCGCCTATCGATCCAGACCTGACCCCGTATGGGTGGGTTACAACGCATCGCATCTTGCCAGGAGTCCGTCCATCCCGTTTGTCAAAGAGAAGGCAGAGAATAACAATTTGTGCCGGGTTTGATAGCCGGCTCCGTCCCGCGATGTGGAGAGGGTCAATCAACGTTTTTTCTATTTTTTTTTTTTTACACCTCGTGGCAATTCAGAGTTCCCGAGGCATCCAGATAGATACACTGATTGATGAATGTGATTCGGGAAATATTTGTGGATTGCGGTTGTAGAAACATGCAGATTGATTCATGTTTGAGAACCTGATATGATATTTCTGTGTCGACCAACATGGTCGAGACCGTTCGAGTCCAGGGTTAATTATCGTTTTGTGGCGGTCAATGAAGCTGTTTTGGACAAACGGGATCCATATCTCGGTTTCAACCAGATGAAGTTGATGGATGCACAACATCTGGATTTAAAGATACCCATTCATCCTTGTCATGCCATGCCATGCCTGCTCCATGGTTAATGCCGTGCATGCATTGCATCTCGACACCGACAACCCATGTCGACGTCTGTTCTCGACTCGACTCCATCTGCGGATATTGTGCGTTTTCATCTGATCTGATCTAGATACATGTATTGATTCAACCTCCAATACAGTATCATACAGTATCATACAAAACTCTACCCGAAAATCAATTGTCCTGACTCGATAATCATGATCAAAATGGCTTCAATTACGTCTCAATGGGTCGATGATAAACCGCTAAGGCAAGCTCCCGCCTTCATCCCAGTCAATCAAACGGGAACAAGCAAATAACACTTGGATGCATGCACATCATGGCCGTCGGCCAGAAATTGACCGTTGGTGGTGGATGGCAATGAGCGTTGCGTTGGGGAAATGGCCTGATTTTCCAACAGCCCATTCTAGGTAGACCTGCCCACCAAATCCAGAAACGCGTGAGCGGAGGGGGCCGGAACGGAGAGGACGGGTGAGTAGCATGTTAGGCTAAATGTCACGACCGGCATAATTTCTGAGTCAGAATACCTGGGAAACATCGCGGGAAATACTCGTCGAAACGTCCCGTACCGTCGTCCGTTGTAATGGATCTTGCCTGGGCGATGGGATGTTTTACGGCACGAGATGGATCACGAGGGGATGTGATAACTTGATACCTCAGCTACGGTACGGTCGGGAGTCGCCATTTAAACGCGGGCTTGCGGTTTTATCGCGCGTTTACGGGATTTTTCTCTTTTTGGGCCGTGTCTCACCGGGACTTCCATGGTATACTCACCGTAAAAGTTACGGTACAGTACGACTCACCTTACGTACAAGAGCGGCAGAGCAACACCGACGGCTGGCGGCATGAGTCTGCGGCATCGTGCGGCCAGGCCAGTATCCATAGTAAGAGCTAGTAATTAGTTAGTTAGGTGAGACAATACATTGTCGGTGAATCGGGTATCGTGATCATGATGATCTGGCGGAGAATTAATTGTTGTTTCTTGTTTTCATCGCGATCAGCATGACCATTCAAGTCATTCTTCATCTCATGTAGATCAGCCCTGTAGATCATCACTACCCAACGAATTAACTGTAACTGGCCTCGTATCCGCTCTCAATCAAGGTAATAATAATAGACAGCCTTGAATTGTCATGTCTCGGGTATCCCGTATTTCAGCCACGCCGTTGGCAAAGGTAATACAAGACATGACACGGACTGTCATGTCAATCAAAGCTAAAGACGACAACAACAAAAAAAGCCCAACTCTCTTTTTTTGAGATGCTCGCTCAAAGCGGCGCGCGGAACGTCCCTGCAGCGGCCCGCCTCGGCTAACCATTTCCATTCAAGTTCAAAGCCTCGCTCGCCCTTTCGCTCTTTAGTTACTGACTGACTCAAAATGTCTCGGCAATTAACCAAGTCTTTAGTCACAGCCTCATTGGGTATCCATCCATTTGTGTCTGTCGTTCTGATCTCAAAGTATATCTCTTTCGGGTCGCGTTTCGGCAGCGTCCGGTGTCTGTGCTTGGGATATCACAACACGATCATCTGTATTGTTGCCTTCTCGAGCGAATCCTTGTTTATTTCCCCTCCATCGTTCGTTTGAGATGTTACCCAAGCATTGCTATTAATCGAGTTGATCTAGATGCATACTCAAGGTCAAGTGAATCTGTGTGCCCCTGCATAGTCTGAGCCTAGGTACCCTACTCGGTCGGGTGGAAGCTATATTGCCCCTCATCTCCACATTTCAAGTCAAGTCTGGATCGTGAATTGACACAAGTGGCGTATGTGTTGTAACTCGAGATGTGATTCCTCTTGTTGTTCAATTGAGGCCTCTGCTTCCCCTCAATCAAGTGACACAATGTGACACCCAAACAAGGAGAAAACATGACATCTCACAAATCCTCCGTTGTTTCTGCGAACTATGTTGTATGTACCTGCAATTAGCCACCCAAGTGTTTGACAAAAGGACTCTTGTCTCTCTGATCATGACCTCTTCTGTTGTTCTCTGCATACTGCCTCCCAATCCAACATGCCCAATTAGAAATGCATGTTGTACAGCACATTTATCGTTTGCTATGCATACATATGTACTGTACTGTACAGCGCTGCATACTGCCAGTCCACGTCTTCCTCCCTAGGGCCTGCAGGATCTCTCCCATCCAACCCATCTCCATCTCGTCTGCCGAATCTCAACCGCTGCTGCAACGCAACGCAACGCAACGCAACGCAACGCAACCCTTGACTCGCCCGCCCGCATCCACCGATCGACACCGCAAGTTTCCTAATTATATTCTTGACTGTCCTCAGCTCGCCAATCTAACTATTCGCTGAGCTCCACTGTCTTCAGGGCCAAGATTGAGCGGACCTGGTGCCCTGGTCGTAGCCCGTTCCAGACGCAAAACGCGAAGGTCAGAAAGTCGACAATTGCATTTCCCATCTCATCTCATACCGCCGGCAACCGTGGAAAACAAATACCCACTGAGGATCCGTCCGGAGTTTGACCTTCGGAGCCGCTCTCGAGTCGATTCAACGGATTAATTAATTGCATAATGCTTTATATCAATTGATCCACAATTGACGGTTCCGGTCCCGCAGAAACAAACTGGCACTTGAGTTGAAGCAACAAATTAAACATCTTGGCGTCTTTTTTCATATGCCAGATACGGCAGTCCGAAGCGTCCAAGGGTCCTGACCTGGAAGAAGTCTATTATTATCTCCCTCTCCTCTCCCATGCCTGCGTGCACGTGGTTGTTGTTGACTGCAAACACAGCTCCCACTTGCAATGCCGGATGCGGCGGACCACGCGATATCACCTAAAGTGTCTGTTTTGTTTAGCCGTCTCAGGTCAACTAATTGAGTTTTGCCAAGTGGGATGCATACCAAGTTGTGTTCAATTGCTGGGTGAAATGCCGTTATTGCATTCCATCTCGGCCGACCAAGCCGCCCGACAGCCCGCCATGCGCCGCTATTTCGGATCAAGAACTTTCTGTCGTTGAAGAAATGACAAGGTAATTGAGCTTGGCTCTAGGGTAACTACTTGTCCAAGGCGCGATCCGTTGTGTGGCAATCCATGTCCGTCTGGTGTCGGTACAGGTGTTCATACCTGGAGGGAGAGGCATGTAGCAGAGCCGCAAATCTTGGAAATATGAAGTAAATACATCAAAATCTCAAATAATAAGGCCATTTAATTAAGATTTCATTATAATTAGGGTCAGAAATGTGATGTCGCTGGCAATATCGTTGAGTTACAAGTAGGTAGTTTGCGACCTCGGAATTTGCGACCATCCCATGTTGTCAGACTCGATGGCAGCCGTCGCATGCCCAGAACTGCCAAAATGAAGTGATAAAGTGCTCAAGTCCAATACTCGAATTGAATGAAGTATTGGAAAGCTATGTAAAGTGCCATTTTCTCATTGGAATGCGTTGTTGCGATGCTGTCGCCTCTCACTCGGCTCCTCAGCGCTGGCTGTCGAAACACCACCATTCTCCAGGACGAGCGCAAGCTCTATTCAATCGGCACTTGCATTATCTGTTGTCGCCTAGTTCTTCCAAAGGTGTTTATGAGAGTGCGACTCATATATCGAGTGTTTGGCTGCACAATTGAGTGAGTTCATGGAACTGCCACTGCCAGTGCTTTGTTGGCACCTACAGCTTCAACCACCTCATTTGCTACACTGCCTGGAACTCGATTCAATTCACCTTCCAGACTGTAACTATCCATTTATTATTATGGCTCCTGTGTCTGACAGTGGCAGCTCATCTGCTGCAGCCGCACCTGCAATAGATGAACAGCCGTCTCGTTCAGCAACTCATCCAGAGTTCATCTTCAACACTCGCAGGAGACTGAACGACGAAACCTCATCTTTCCAAGTATAAATTAAGTCCTATTCCACTGAACTTCGACTTATTCTCATCACCCCTACACACTTCGACTCTTGATCGACTCTTGATCCAGAGATCTTTCATCAACAACAACCCCCAAACAACTCAATCACCAACCGCAATCATGCCTTCTCGCAACAACAAGTCTCCCCGAGTTAACAAGAACAACTCTTACCCCGACGATGGCTCTGACATGGAAATCTTTGACATCTGCGACCACATCCTCGGCGACATCGCCAACTTCGCCGATGATCGCAGTGACGAGATGTCCGACGACGACGACGAATTCGTCATGATCAACAAGCAAGACATCACCGAACCCTGGGGCGTTCTCTGCTACGACAGACCCACCGGATACTCCCGAGTCGTCTACGCCGATGGCTTCGAGGACGAGATCTTTGAGATCCTCTTGGCTCGTCGCGCCCGCAACCTCGAGGGTAAAGAGATTAGGCATTGGGGGATCAGGGGCACCAAGAACAAGGGCACCTCCAGCACCAAGAAGCTGGCCAAGCATGCCGCGAGACGTGACGCCGATATCGAGGCTGCTGATGCCCGCGCTGCTGCTGACAAGACCGCATGTGACGAGACTGCCAACGCCGAGTAAGCTCCCTCCTCGTAGGCTGCAGAAGTAAATAAGCACTGGGGGTGGTGAGTGTGAGCTTTCTTCTCCTCCTTGGTGATGGGCAATGCTAATTCTTGCGCCCGGGCGACGATAAGATAGATGATCCATAGGTAGTGTCTTGTGGTATTGATGGGAACGGGGATTGGAGATATAGATGGACGTGCTGCGATGGAGAAACAAGACAGAGATTGTAGGACATCTAGCAAGAAAGAATGGAGGGCAATTGAAGGAATGGGTCATGCATCTATCTAGCAGATAGTACAGTGCACTCTGGTATTAACAGCTCTCTCTGTAGATAGTTATTTAATCTCTTGCCCTTATTCAGCGGCCACTGAGGCCCTCCACCCACAAGTGTATGTATAGTGACTAACAAAAATAACTTCTGCATCTCTCTTCCCTTCCTATGCATCTATGCCATCTGGTAGATGACATAAGCTTAATCCAACAACCAGTCCCCAGAGTTGGTCTTTCTGTTTGATCGCCTGCTTCTTCCTCGGTTGCTCATGTCCATCTCGGGAGATCCTCGCCCGACCGTGTCGGCTTTACTACTCTGTGTAGTAAACGACGAAATCTCCGACTTGTTGGGATCCGACTCCAAGTCATCCGACGTCGAGACATCAATACTCCTGCGTTCCTATTCCGCAGCCTGGTTTCCGCCACCGCGCCAGAGACCATAATAGCCCTCACAGTTCTTCCACAGCTTGATCGTGCCATCCTCTGATGCCGTGGCATAAAGCTTGCCGTCAGGCGAGAATGCGATTGACCAGATAGGACCGTGGTGTCCTTTGTGTACGTCCAGTTCCTTTCCATCTTCGTATCGAAGCACCCTGGCCCATGTACCAGGCTCCTCGCCCACAACCAGCTTGTGGCCCTTGAGGTCGAGTGCCACACTGGCGATGGTGTAACCCAGAGTAATTCGCTTCAGCTCATCCATCGCCTGAAGACCACCCCAGAAGTACACCGTCTTTCCAGCAGCAACAGCAAGGACTGGCTTCCCACCGCCAATGTCAGTGGGTGAAGCGTACTCAGGAGCCAGCGACACCATCTCGCAAGACTTGATGTCTCCATCAAGAACTTCATGTCGAATGCAGGCCCGGCTGGGCAGGTCGAGCCATCGAATCGTCTTATCCGAAGCGGTCACAACAATGTTGGGGTCCTGAGTCCAGCAAATGAACTTGATGGAACCGGTATGGACGCCTTCGCCAATCTCGAAGCCAGTAGAAGCCGGGATTATGGTGTCGGGCCCGGAAGCTGCAAGTTCTGAGAGGTCAAAGACACGCAGCTTCTTCTCCATACCACCAGTCGCGACGAGGTCCGAGTTGTCGGGGGGATACGCAACGGCTCGAACGATGTGGTCGTGCTGCAGGGTGTAGAGCACCTCGCCGCTATCAGTGTCCCAAATCTTGCTATACGATTGTAAGCGGCGAAGGGCTTCGTTCATGTGCAAACTTACGCTGAAAAGTCGGCCGATGCAGTTGCCGCGTTGGCAGAATCGGGACTCAGTCTAACCTGCCAAACGGCACCCTTGTGGCCGATAAAAGTGCCGAGCCTAGACAGTCAGAAGAGCCACTAGACCAGGTGACGAAGACCTACCAGTCGCCCGTGACACCATCGCGAAACATCGGGTTGCCATCTAAGTCACGTCAATATGTGTTCTCGTATATAGACGCTGGGCGCGCACCTTTGCAAGCTGAAATCATGAAATATTCGCCTTTCGATTCGATATCCTTCGTAATGCCAGAGAAGGCAATGTGCGGGACGGGTCGAGAATGACCGTGACAGGTTAGAGGATGGTATTGTCGAGGTTCGGAAGCCATTGCGACAAGAGCGAGGAGCGTAGACGAGTTGTGGACAGGATTGTTGTTGTCGGCCCGAGCCAATTGAAGCAAGTTGTAGGATGCGATATCGGACAAAAGTGTAGCAAGATGCTCGATTAAGACCGAGAGCTGAAATTGCAAAGGAGAGAAGAGATCGTAACAGTCGTAGGCGTCGTTAAGAGCGGTTTGATCGTGACTCGTACAATGGTTGGCTGTCGCGTGTCGTCGCGGAAGTGTGGAGCGTCCCTCGAGCAAAAAACAATGGCGAACCCAAAACTTGAAGGAAAGGGATGGAGAATCGGAGAGTCGAAGTCGTGGTTGTGTCGGGGCGTATCGTGAGGTAGAGAAGCGTGATTGTTGCCCCCAAAGCGAACCCCCGTGAAGAGAAAGGAAAGGAGGAGGAGGAGTCAAAAGGAGGGAGGGCGGTGATGATTTTGCCAAATCTTTAACTAGAAGGAACAGGACAGGGCAGGGAAGGAAACAGCCGGCGCAGGCGCATTCAAATGACAGGGTCACGCTTGCCCATATTGTACATACCAGCGGGGTTACAGGTTGCAGCAGGTGGACGGGGGGGCTTCCTTCCGGAATGGAATGCACCGCCACAAAGCGGGGTACCTTTTTGGGGGTTCGAATGAGCTTCAGTGATACTGGTTGTGATATGGTTTTGATGAGCTTGAGTATATTTCTAGCCAGACAGAGATCCTTTTGAGAAAAATCAGTTTTGAGCTATTTACGTGTCCTGAGCTTCTTTCCATTGCCCAGTCGTCTCGCTTCTTGATGCCCGGCCAGGTGGAGGTGGCTGTGCGGTGACGCATTGTGGCTTAAGCTGGTCAGATCCGACGGGAAGGGAAGGGGCAATCAATCGATCAGCTTCCATGACTGACCAACGAATGAACAAACGACTCCATGATTTGTCACGTTGCTGTTACTCTTTGATGATATTTTGAATGATACAACTCCCCTTGCTACCGGATTCATTTTGACCGACGTGTTTATTGGAGAATAGCAGGCCCTTCTCTTTCTTGTTCCCGCTACATCATCGTCCAGTCATCCATCAAGCTCCCCTCCACTGCATCGAGCAGTGTCACGTACTCTCCTCATCCATCAACCATCCCATAAAATGGTCGATTTTAAGTTGTCGGCGCAATTGGTCGGCCATGAATCCGACGTATGCTCTCACCAGACGATGCTCAACACAGTAAACACTGACCATCTCTAGGTTCGAGCCGCAAGCTTCCCCTCCCCCGATACCGTCCTAACCGCCTCCCGCGATTGCAGCGTCCGTATATGGCGCCGCACCCAAGCATCCCCTCCCAACTTTGACGCGAACCTCCTGAGCCGCGGCTCCGAATACGTCAACTCAATTTCCTTCTTTCCTCCAACCAACGAACATCCAGATGGCTACGTTGTCTCTGGTGGCAAAGATACCATCATCGAAGTCAAGTCACCCAGCGCATCCAGCTCCGATAACGCCGAGCGTCTTCTGATCGGCCACTCTCATAACGTCTGTACCATCGACGTCTCTCCCAGCGGTAAATACTTGGTATCAGGTGGATGGGATGGCCAGGCGCGCGTATGGAGTCCCCAGAAATGGGAGACGGAGCTCTCTCTCAGCGGCCACGAAAGTATGTCGGTCTGGAGTGTTGTTGCATTCGATGACCACACGGTAGTTACTGGCTGTGCTGACAAGAGCATTCGCATATTCGACTTGCGACAGTCAACTGCTGGGGAGGTGTCGCCCAAGTCAACCATCTACACACCTGACGTTGTTCGCGCCCTTTGCCGAGTCCCCAAGGGTCATCCCAGTGGTGCAGACATTGCGAGCGCAAGCAACGATGGAACCATCCGCCTATGGAAGTTGAATGGTCAGCAAGTCGCTGAGCTCCATGGACACGAGAGCTTTGTTTACAGCTTGACCAGTCTCCCGACAGGCGAGCTGGTCAGTTCCGGAGAGGATCGTACTGTCAGGATATGGAAGGGCAACGAATGTGTACAGACCATCACCCACCCTGCCATTTCTGTGTGGACAGTCGCTGCCAACCCTGAGACTGGCGACATCGTAACAGGCGCCAGTGATAGCATTGCTCGCGTCTTTACACGAAGTCCCGAACGCACTGCAGACGAGGCAACACTCAAGGAGTTTGAAGAATCGGTCAAGGCATCATCGATTCCACAGCAGCAAGTCGGAGGCGTCAACAAGGAGAAGCTTCCGGGTCCCGAGTTCCTAACCTCCAAGGCGGGCACCAAAGAGGGACAAGTTCAGATGATCAAGGAGGATAATGGTAATGTGACTGCTCATACGTGGTCAGTGAGCCAACAGCAATGGATCAACGTTGGCACGGTCGTGGATGCTGTCGCCAGCACCGGAAAGAAGGTTGAGTACCAAGGAAAGATGTACGATTACGTCTTTGATGTCGATATTGAGGATGGCAAGCCTCCTCTGAAGCTTCCCTACAACCTCTCCGAGAATCCTTATGAGCGAGCCACCAAGTTCCTGGGCGACAATGAGTTGCCGCTCTCGTACCTCGACAACGTGGCCAACTTCATCACTGAGAACACCAAGGGAGCTACGCTGGGCCAGACTGAGCAGGCGAGTGGCCCTGACCCTCTTGGTACAGAGTCACGGTATCGTCCTGGTGAGAACACGCAGCCCAAGGTGCTTCCTCAAAAGGAATATCTCAGCATCACAGCAGCGAAATACGAAGGTAAGAAACCCGTGTCGCATGGCTTTTGTTCAATTACTGACTAGTCACTTCAGCCATCTTTAACAAAATTCTCAGCATCAACAAGAACATGGTCTCATCAGGCCGCAAAGATGCCGCCTTCAATCCAGACGATGAATCCGTGCTGTCTGAACTACGCACCGCGCTTGAGTCCAACAAGCCAGTTCCGCAACAAGCCATTCCTCTTATCGTCCGCATCCTCACTCAATGGCCCTACTCAGACCGTCTCGCGGGTCTCGATCTCCTCCGCTGCGTGGCAAAGTACCCTCTGGTTGCCCAATTCTCTGACCCCACCGCTGGCTCCCTTCTCGACATCGCCTTTGGAGCGTCTCTGCCCCAAGGCGAAACTCCCAACGAGAACGCTGCCTTGATGGGTCTGCGCACCCTCGCAAACATCTTCTCCACGGCTAATGGACGCTCGATTGTTAGTGCTCAATCCGACGAAGCCATTTCGTTCCTGGAGCGTGTCGTGGGTGTATCGTCGGAACCCATCGGTCCCTTCAATCGCAACGTCCTCCTCGCTGCCACGACAGCAGCAATTAACCTCTCGGTTCTCGTTCATCGTGAACGCCTCCTTACTCCTGATCAGCGGCGCCGTCTTGCCATCCTCCTTGGGGCGATCCTCTCCCGCGACGGCCAGACGGACTCGGAAGTTCTGTACCGTGCCCTCGTGGCGCTCGGGACATTGCTCTCGGCTTCAAAGGCGGAGGCGGCTAATCTCGGAATCAAGGGGTGGATCCAGAGCGCTGTTGGGCGAAGCTCTGAGGAGCGTGTCAAGTCTGTCGCGGCCGAGTGCGCTAAGGTCGCTCCATAGGCGTGATGGATGTGATGGTGACGGGTATGCAGGCCGTTGCAGCGCCAAGCCGGGTTCCGCTTGACATGGAACAACGGATGTACGGAATTAAAGAGAAATACATAGATAGAATTAGCGGTAGATGAATCAGATCTTGATATACCGGGCGGCTCATGATGTGGATCGTGGTATCTGTCTTGGTGATGAATTCATCTCACTTCACTCAGCAATCCCAACAAATCATCTCATAACTCATGTCGAAGCCTCATCCTCACAAAGTCTCATGTTCAAAATCTCATCACACAAAAATAGAGTCATGAATTGAATAGTCGTAGATTCACATCCAGCGCGACGTGTCAAATGAATGAAGCAGATGATATATACCTAGCTCCTCCAACACCAGACCAGTGTGCGATCATCTAGCCAGCCCAGCCCCCTCAGGAAACCGCGACATTAGAATGAAAGAAGGTATATATAAAATAATAATAAAAAACCCAGGGAATATCCCAATTCCCTCCATAAACGCCATTCGTTCATTATACTTTGTACATTTTTTCGTCTCTGTTCAATCACGCAAGCAGGGCCAATGCTCCAGCGGCTGCTAGTGGTAGCCAGCCCGCCCAGTTTAACTGGCGCAGGGCTCGTGTCGCGCCGGATTCGCTCACGTATTTGTCGGAGCCGGATAATTTGGTCGTGATGGTGTAGACGTCTGCGAAGCCGATGTCGGTCGTGTTGAAGCAGTTTGTCTCGTTTACTTCGGCGAGTTTCTTGTCTCCTGGGTCTGCGAAGATGATGTCCACGCACTGGTACAATGTTAGCTTTTGGTTATGAGTGAGGTGAGCGGGTGGGTGGGTGACGCACAGAGTAGAGGGCTGCGCCGTGGACGGCGAGTTCTACAACTTGGATGGTTGCCTTGTCACCGGCCTTTACGGTGGTGTTCTTGGGCAGAGGCACCTGAGGGAGGCAGATGGTTCCTGGGAAGGGATTGTTGGTGGGACCGAGGATCTGGAACATGGGAACCATGGGAAGTGTCATGTTTGCTGGGCCGCCGTCTGGGCCATCGTCGCCAAAGCCCATGTTGACGTAGGCAAAAGCAGTCTCGTGGCCGCGGAACCAGCCGGGCTGGAAAGCGATTGCGCCGCCCTTTGTGGGCCAATATGTGCGGTTTGTCGTGACGTTGTGGCCGCCGCCTGATGGGGATTTGTTAATTGATGTTTGCCATGTGAGTAGGAGGAGGAGGAGAGGACGTACAAGGATACATCCATTGCATTCCGTAGGGAAAGGTCTCGTTTGTGATGAGGTTGTTACCTCGCCATCCTGGGTAGGTGATGACGCTGTGAGCGGAGACGAGGGCGGCGAGGAGGACTGTGAGAAGTGCTGACGTTCTCATGATTGCGGTTTTGGTGGTTGTATATGTAACAACAAACAGGTCGCTTATACTGGATGATGGATCTCAAGGCTCAGCCTCGAACATTACACGAACCAACAGAGAATGGAAAGGAGATGACAGTTAAAGAAAGAGGCAGCTCGTGCCGGTCTTATGGCAGCGCAGCCCGGGACTGCAGGTGGCCATTTTTACAGGCGCCCAGCCCAGCTGCAAAACTCATGGATGGGATGTGATGGGCGAGCGGGCGGCCCAGTGAGAGGCCATTTACGATGCATCGTGGAGGGTGTGACCCCTGCTGCAGGACCCGTGACACGAGCCAATGGGAATAGCGGGACGAGTGATTCACAGGGCTAGAGGGCGTCTCTGAGCTGTGACTGGCGATGTGTTAAGCGCTGGCGCTAGAACTGATTTGGTGGGTGGCCAATTGGGGAGCAGTGAGGGTTAGCGGGGGTTTATGGGTTGGGGCCTGTTTCTAGACCATGGGATTGAGTTGAGGAGGTATAACTAAACAGGTACCGCCTGCTATCGTCTCACTTTGTCCCAAGATCGGATGAGACGAGCCGATGAACCATTTTGCAGCCGCCCAAGGGATGGGGAAAGACGCTATGAATCTGCTGACGCTTCTGTGATGTATCGTTCCATGAGGGTTGTTTAGACGCTGGGTTGGACAATCACAGGCACGGACACTGCCTAACGTAAGCTGAGGGTCGCAGTTTAACATGTGCTGTAGTAGTTCAGCCTCAGGTATGTATTCTGTTAAACCGACCGGTAATCATGCGCCTTGTATTGTACCATTATGTACCAATTCTATGTAACACAGAAAGACAACAATGATAACAATCAATTGTTTGTAAATTATATAAATTGAGACAAATCCAAGCCAATTCGGGTTTTAATTCTCGTCATTGTTCTAGACCAACAAACTAAAACGCCACCAACTAACTAGCATCTACTTTAAGATCTAACCGCCTGAAACTCACCTTGTCTTCACCGAGCCTCACCGAGCTGTGGAGTCTCGAAATCTCAGTCTTGACAACAGCCTCACTAACTTCACTATAAGTGAATAAAGGGTATTGCCCAATTAAACTCACCACTCCAATTCTAAGGCTTTTTCTCAATCAACACTCAATTCACAATGCCCTCCTCAGACTCAGAATGGACACAGGTCCACCGCAAAGGCCGCAAGAACAAGAAACAAGATACACACTCACCAGCTAAATCACCCTTTGCAGAACCCCAGGATAGAGACCTGAGAGACCCAAAGGATCTGCAAAAGGACTATGTGCGATACCGTGATCAGTGGATGGCGGAAGAGTACTGTCCGCGGCTGCGCGAGATTGTTGCGACAAAGATGGCGCATCTGAAGACAATTAAGCAGGCGATTCATTTTGGCGTCGGGACTTTTGATCCGGAATATGGCACGGGTATCGGTACGAGATCGAGCTTTATACAGCTTGTGGCTTTTGAGGTCATGGTTGAAGAACTAGGTTTGTTTGGTGTTGGTATAAACGAATGGTGCTAATGGTGTTGTAGAGAAAATTGCAGGTGGGAAGATCAAGACGTTCTTTCAGGATCCTTCGTTCAATGCGTCCGACAAGACCTTTCTTGAGAATATTGGACATGTTATTGTAGAAGATCCAGTTGGAACGGAGATGGTCGATCCGGATACCTTCTTCTTTGGTGTTCATCTCTACAAGCCCGTTTACAATAATGCGTTGGCGAAGCATTTTCCTGCGGTGTATGTCGGGACCAACTTTGAGGCCTGGGGCGAGTAAGTGGTGTTTATTTCGTGGAGATTATGTGGCTAACCATGGTAGCATCTTTTCGCCGGATGGCGTTGAGAATGTGAAGAGGATGCATGAGGCGTATGATCATTGCGAGTTTCCGAAAGAGAGACATGATGTCCCATTTGGTACTACGAGTATTTCTTGGAGACCGAAGAGTGATGATCAGAAGGAGACTGAGGTTGTTGATGAGGGCGACAAGAAGGATGAGAATGAGGAAGAATTGGCCAAGAAGCTTGAAGCTACTACTATTAATTAATTAATTAATAATTGTTAATTCACGATTGTGGTGTTTGGTGTTTGCAGCATCCACATTCTCTTCCTCAATTGCCTCTTATTGCGCGCAAACTCGCTGGTCGGTTTGCTACAACATGCTCAACCTCTTCAAACATTCTACTCTCTCTACGATATCCTGAGCTCATTATCTGTTCAGTATCACCTCTTCTCTTCTAATATCATCTCAGTCTTCTCCATCTCTTCAAAGGTTCTCAAACATCATCAATTCTCACAACTCATCCTAATTGACCTTCAATCTTCAAACCTTACCATCGCAGTCATTTATCCCGATCGCCCATTCAGAATTCTTCATCTTCAATTCAATTACATTTACTTCTTTCACCTGCTCTCATCCCAGCCTCAGAGCTTGCCGAGATCCTGTCAAGCTCACGATCCCTTGACCCTTCTTCGCCTCAACCTCCATCCACTTCATCAACGTTGATCCTCGAGACTTTTAATATTTTTGGTAAGTCTCTTCACATCTTCTAACCCTCCGCCTAAACTTCTCCTAATATCCTCCAACCTCAACCCTCAGTGATTCACAGCCTCTTCTTCAGTCTCAACTATAAATTCACCCTCTTCTTCTTCAATCCTTTCCTAACCATTACAACCTCATACAACCCTTTACAATCTCACGACAATTGACCACAACAGACATGTCTTCCTCTCCCGATTCAAAGGTCGACCCCAAAGCCCGTGAGGCAGAGTATCAAGCCCTCTGGCAAGTCTGCGATCGCGCCGCCCGCAAGCACGAGTACCATCTTGCCGATGAGACTACCAGACGTGGTATCCTGGACCTTGCATGTCGCGAGATTCTGGCCAAGAGGTAATGTCCCTGATCAATTGAGCGATGGGAATGAAGCTGACTTTGTTTAGACGCAACACGGGCAAGGACATGTGCGGAACAAACATTCCCAACATGATAGAGCGCCATATCCAGCGCGATGTCAACTCTCGTCTTCTCGCTGGCGTTCGAATGGGAGTTGCTCCTCCTGCCCCCAACATGATGCCCTTCATGGACAATCAGGCTGCCTTCAATGGCAACCCCCAGGCCTACAACGTGAACCCAGTTCCGTTCAACCCAGTCCCACAGCCTCAGCAGCAAGTTCCAATGGCTGCTCCAGCTCATGACTACAATTTCCGAAGCGACAGCGGTATCCGCAAGGCCGTCGCACGCCATGACGAGGATATCCAGAAACTGGTCAGGACGCTTCACATGTACCACGACAAGATGAACGCTCTCGAGAAGCAAGTCCAGCAGCTCACCCAAGAGCGGGACATGATGAGACCTGCGAATGCGCCTCAGCCTTCGTACAATTATCCCATCGACGGTATTGAGGGTATTACCAAGTTCAAGAACGTCATCTACGCCCAGAAGATACCTTCGCCGCCTGGAAGCCTGGCTTATGGGAAGGATGAGGACGAAAGGGAGGCGACGTATCAGCTTTGAGATGAGGGCTTTGAGTTGGGATGAGAGGATCTTTAGAGCAGTCATCTTCTGGGGTGATCATTACTTGAGCGAGGGACTGACTGGATTGTACATGTATACATAGCTTATAATGACTCACGACGCTCATGAATTCACGATGCCTTCATCCAGGCCAGATACACATCACATCACATCGCATCGCATCATTGACCGTCAGCAAGCAAGTGTCTGTATTGCACGTACTATTGCTGTTCCCTACATCAACTATATATACTCTCGCAACCGCGAATCCTTCGTTACAAGATACCAGCCTTCCAGCCCATCTCTACAAACAGGGAACAATCATGCCAGGCGTATCCGAAACAAGAACAAAGTAAAATAAGAAACAGGTGTAGCAACGTCGCCCGTTTTCCTTGGTACGCCCCAACGCCAGTCCATAAAAAGAGGCATTAAATGCTGAGTGTCGAGGTATGTCCTCACATCCGCAGCGTGACATGGCATCAACCCAGACATGATGGTTGCTGAGCAATGCCCTAGAATTGCATGCATCTCGACTTGTTTATGAAACGTTGTAGTCTTTGACCGTCTTTCCGTCGCAGTCGGGAATCTTGACTCCCTTCTTGAGTACACGCTCAGACGTCAACAATCCCCACTTGTCCTCCCATTCTTTGCCCTTGGTGTTGTACCTCTCCTTCCAAGGCTCATCAAATGCCTCGAACCAAAAGTAGTTGGTACCGTTCTTGAGAGACTGGCAAACCCAATCGTCCATGAAAGTATTCAACTCGTCAATGCCTGCCACTGAACCGTTAGGACAAGATGTGACGGTTTCGCTACCACAGTTGGTACCGCCGCCTGTAGGCCAGCCTGTCTCCGAGATAATGTTCTTCTTCTTATCCGTCTTCCAGAACTGTCCGTTGTTTTTGGTCCAGAAATTAGAGGTCCAAGCGGCAGCCCCTTTGGCCGAGACTCCGGCGAAGAAGGGGTGAATGTTGGCCATGATATAGTCACTATCCGACGCAAGCTCCGAAGTCCAGTCATCACCCAAATCAGACGTGGCAACAGGCAGCTTGATACCCTTCTGCTTGAGCTTGCTGCGGGTGTCGTCCAAGACCTTGGCCAGCGAGGTAATCGTCATCTCCTTGCGGAAGAGAATTTCGTTGGCGATAATGATGCCCTCAAAAGGATCAGCACCATACTTGTCTAGGATATCCCACATCTGGTCCATCTGCCGATCGTTGGTCGTCTCATTCTTGTCAAGCCAGACGCCCATCCAGATCTTGGTGTCCTTGAGGTCCAATCGGTCAATAGCGTGAATGAGCATCTGGGTCTGGTTGCAGTCGGTTCCGTACAGTCGGATCTTGTCCGTCAGCTGGCTCAACACAGCGACATCGCGAGTAATGTTATTCTGCGAAGGCGGGTTGTGCATGCAGTCGGGGTACTGAGAGTTGAGCGGAGTGTAGTCCATGCCGGGGAACACTCTGTGCAGGTCGGGGTCGTTGAGGAGCTTCTTGATCTCTGCGCTGTCCTTACCGAGATCACCATTCTTCTTGGTATCCTCGCTGGCCGACTCTCCCTTGCCCCCGCCACCATCCTCGTTGATCTTGCCGTTGTTCACCATACTACCAACGACACCACCGACGATGGCACCAATGATGACTAGGCAGACAACGATGATGATGAGCCATTTGCACCGTTTACTCATCCCGCGGTCCTTATCCGCTGAGCCATAGGGCTTCTCGTGCGCACCCATCTCGAGGCTTCCACCTGTGACGAGTTAGTAACTTGAGCACAACTGTCCAGACAATTACTAACCTCTTCCGCTCATAAGGCCGCCAGCAGCCGCACCGCCTCCAACTGCTGCAGCCGTTGCAGTAGCGCCCCTCTTTGCTCGGTCTGAATGGGAAAGGCTAAGCATTGAGTTTCTCTGGCTCTTTCCGTACTCGAGTCCATCATCTCCATCGTCGGCGATGTCGTTGGGATTCACTACACCAAGGTTGTCGCTACCATGTCGTGAATTCCTATATCCGTGGTATGGGTTATCGATGTATGGATCGCTGCCGTTGAAGTGAGATGCTGAAGCAGAGCCTGGCTGCCCACGAGGCGAATCGTAACCTTGCGTGTAGCCACCATTTCCTCCATACGGGTTCTGTTGAGTGCGCGAGGGAGGGGGAGGCAAGCCGGAGTGCTCCATTGCGCCTACGCCACTATTTCGGGGATTACGGTCAGCAACGTTAACAGCGATTCCCGCCATACCACCCGAGGCCGACATTCCAAAATTGTCTGCGCCTGGAGTGGTATGGGAATTTGGGTGGTCATACCCAAAATTTCCTCCTTGAGCACCTCCGTAATTATTGTTGTAGCCTTGATTGGCGTAATAGCCGTGGTCGACTTGTTGAGGTGATGGCCGGCGAGGACTGTCGTAACCGGCGGATGCGGCGTAGGGCGCAGCGGAGTGGCCCTGAGGTGAGTAGTCGTCGTAGCCACCTTGAACACGGTGGTATGTAGAATCGGGATGTGCGCTCGGGTGGTTTGGTCTGGGAGGAGTTTCGTAGTGAGCAGGCGACTGTGAATAACCATGAGGAGGAGGCATGGGTCGTCGCGGAGAGGGATCGTAATAGTTTTGAGAGTCGAGCGGCTCGCTCTCGTAGGGATCGCCTCGGTAATTCTGCATTGTGGATGTTGGATATTATTAAATCTGGAGACTGGCGGAGAAGAAGAGCAGAGCCGAGGCAGTGGGACGATGATGGCGTAGCGATAACGCAGCTGAAGTTTGGCGACTCGACTCGAGAGCGAATGCCAAGAGGATGCCCGGATGATGATGCCAACAGCGGGCGCGCCGCCTCAAGGGGGATCACCTTGGAAGAGGTGGATCAATGACGATTTTGGGTCGAAACGAAAGAAATGCGCAGGCAGGCAGAGTCTGCAGAAACGCAAGGAACGAACGCAAGCGAGCGAACGGGATAAAAAGACCGAGCGAACGAGCGAGAGTCTCTCTTTTTGGTTTTGTTATTGATTGACGTTGAGATGAGAGAAAGATGGAGTGAGCGACAGACTGATTGATGGAGGACAAACAGGATCCATGGATGACAGACCTAAGGACAAGGACAAGCAAGAAAGAACAGGGAACAAGTTGTAACGGCCCCAGTTGGAACGAACGAATGAGGGGGAGCAGGGAGCTAGGGGGCCACTAAAGAGCCACTACGGAGCCACACCGGATGCGGTCCGATAACCTGGAATTGCCCATTTTAGCGGACTCCCCGGCAACGGGCCAAGATGTTCTCGAACCTTGGCTTCAAGGGTTTGTTTGCTGAAGAGACAGGAATAACACAAATGGCACAATACCTATGGCACAATATGGCAACAA
Source organism: Fusarium verrucosum (assembly GCA_013623715.1). Taxonomy (NCBI): domain Eukaryota; kingdom Fungi; phylum Ascomycota; class Sordariomycetes; order Hypocreales; family Nectriaceae; genus Fusarium; species Fusarium verrucosum. The sequence continues at coordinate 115,365 of JABFFJ010000315.1, forward strand.
GCAAGATTGTATCCTCATCTCACAAATGCCCTCAATTGCAAAGCGGATTCATATTCCGAGCACAGCCTCCTCCAAAACGGCTACAACGGCAGACACGAGGTTGGAGGTGGGTGGTGTGTGAGAATCGGTCGCCAACACGAGAGACTAACTACTGTGATGATGATGGATGCGTGCGCGTCCTCCAACCTTGATCTATATTCGGAAACCGACTTGTTTTCTTTGTCCCGATTGCAGATCGCCGTTTATCCGTTACTGGCGCAAATGTATGTACGATTATTTAGATGGGATGACTGCGCAAACCCCTAATTAATTGTCAATCTATTTACAACAGTGGTAGTCGTAAACTCAAACAACCTCAAGGGTCTTGACTCTGTCTGTATCAAAATGGCACAGTAGAGTCTGGCATCTAACCCCTGCAAATGGGTCTGATGGGACTTTAGCCTGTCTATCGATTGACGATCAGCAAGACAAGGAACCCCAGAGTCAATGCAAATCCATTCAGTCAAGATCCACCCAAAGATCCATCCATGGCTGGCGAGCTGAAACTAAACATCACCAGCCTGCTAACCACCGTGACCGTTTATAGTCAGTTCAGCCTTAGAAGCTGCAATTTACTGACAGGTTCGGCGCTGAGACTATTTACTTGTTAGGCGAGATCTGTTGACAAGGGATGGAAATTGTCTCAGTTATTTCCGTGACTATGCGGAGGACAGCAATCATTATCAGTGACAAACAAGTACAAGTGTTGCTGGCTGAAGCACAGAGCGCCAGATCAACCAACAGTTTCGTATAAACGCCAAAGACAAGTGTCGCACCAGGACACAAAAAAACTGGGAAGAATACCGGGTCACTAGGGATCCTTTAATCTGCCAACTGTGGTACATAAACAATCCAAACTACTGTCCTTTAGGTGCTTTAACTACAGTGATTAATTATTAATTCTGGGTAGATAGCGCTTAAGACGGTTGATATTTGATGGCGTGGTGTTGGTCGACCGCTGTGCCGCTGGTGAATAAATCAGGCCGGTAATTAATAAGAATGCGACGCCACAGGTCGAGACCCCAGTTGTCCAATATCAATTCAATTGCGGGTCTCTTGGCCGCACGCATGCACCATCGTCCTTATGATCAATGGCATTTTGTTTGTATTTGTTTGTCTGAGAACTGGATAGGGGCCTGTCGCAGCCCAATTCTCGATGCTCAGTTCCGATGGGAGAGTTCTTGACTGCCAATCATAACCCGACAAGCTCCATATTATGTAAGAAGCACCACCAAGAAACAGCACCTGAGCGCCGACTGTCAGATGCCATCCGAATATTATCAGCTTCAGAGACAAGGATTCTCACCTTGAACCCCGTACTTGAGAAATTTTACTCCGGACCAGGGTCAGTGACCCTGCTTGACCTCTCCAGCATGTCAACGTTTTATGTTCCTCCCATCAATCAGGCAGCCACTCAGCATGAGCTACTGACTGGCTATCAACAACACCGTCTCTCACCATCTAATACTCTTTCTCGCTCTCAAAGCTACCGTGATCTTTTAGCAGCCCAATGGACCTTGTGTTCTCATTTCCAGGCGCATCATCGTCAGGGCAGGGCCGATTGTCCATCTCGCTGAAGCAGCAATCATGAGGTTCGTCGGCCGATGCCTCCATTGCCGTACCCAGCATCCGCTACTCATTTGTCCATAAGAACCGGACATTTCTTGTTACGGAACGCATATGGGAATAGCCTAATATGGGCCAAAGTTCAGGCCATTCGAGATCATTCGGACTTCATCTCTGGCTTCGTGAATACCCCAAGCCAAATGAGCACCCAAACGCAAAGATGATGAACATGGAAGGCTATCAAGAAATGGTAGCAAAGACGGTGGGGAGATCTCTGATCGCTTACTGAACTCACACCAAACATCGTTGCTAGATGCAATCTCCTCCTTTTGGAGCATATCCCACGTCGGCTTCGGCAGCATCATGTCTGCGGCGTTCAGATATCTCCCTGCGGCCGTTTTACTGGCAACCTCGGCCATTCCCCAATCTAGTTCCGCTGTACCAACGGCTCTGCCATCCTTGGCTATTGTAGACGAGGCTTCCGCGACCCATGTGCGACAACACCAAAGGGATCGGCCTGGACAACGGGGATATTACGAAGAATCTCGACAGACGCTTTTCGATGTTGGCGATCATGGTACGTGCTGAGGTTATTGGTGCTCTGTGCGTTCCTTATAAGGAAGTCTCCGTAAACCCGTTCATAGATGGGATGGTTTTTGACCTGATAGCGCATGCCATGGACCTCGACTCCTACTTCATTTTTTTGGCCCGATAAGAAACACCAGTGATACCTGTCCAAGCTGAGACCAAGCTGAAGAAGTGATATCGGGTCTAGTTACCTTCACTCTTCGTTATTGACGACGCCACCGGGATGCAGGACAATGTACTGCACAGCCGCTTTTTACTAAACTCCATCTTGGGTGCCGAATTCGACGGCCGTTTCTTGGGCTAACCCTACGTGAGGGATGTAGCCTAAATTGACTTGCAAGTCAGGGGCCGACGTGGCTTGAATTGACTGACTTGACTTGTCAATAGCCCTCGGGGATTGAAGATGGAATAGAGATCGTCCCACGTAGAAACAAGGCTCTCCGTCTGACAACGGGATCGACTGAAACAATTTATCCCTTGCAAACAAAACTTGCCAATAAGTAAATAGTCGCTGTCATCAAATTGCAGTTTGTTTAACATGCGGCTTAAAGCTGAATTGGTGGCATGCTCGTGACTAGATGGGTGGTCACATCGGCTGGCTGTGATTAGACTCAGCTTAGCCAAGCCAGCCAGTCATGGACCCTTGAGGCTTAAAAGAGTTGGCACTATTGGGGAATGCAAGGGAGGGACCCCTATTTCTGAGACTGCGGTTCGTAAAGATGGTTGTTGAGTTTTCGATAGCCTGTCTTTGTTGGTGATGATTCTGGGGGCTGAGTCTTGATGGCTTGCTCACGATTTCAGCTGGTGGGAGAAGCGGCTGTGAAACGTTGCACTGTTGACAAGTATCATCGTCTGAGCACAAGTCATGGGGCACAAAGTGCTCTGGTGTATCATGTTGACGTCAAGCACGGATACTCAACTGCATCCTTCATAGTGCTGTCATGAACTGGCCGTGCGTTGAGAGTTGTTGACGTTGAACTTCGTACTCCAAAGACGTAGGGTAAGCGACTCCAAAAGAAACATGCAGATGGATACTTATGGTTGGTGAACACACTCACTTTCAGTGTTGTAAATATGAACGTGAGCACTTGTAGTGATACTCTATGACTTGAGAATGGACTCGATACCCGATACCTAATGCTATGTGCAATGTTCCTTCGAATGCCTTAAATTGCTTCATGTGCTTTACTGGTCAGCGATCTGACGATGCATTCATGTAAGTCGCTGGAATGTCACCCCGCATTGAATCCACACTCGCTTGGATGACTGCAGAATACGGAGATCCACATTTGCTCTCAGAAGCCTCCAATCAGGTGACAGGTTGCTGACACCGGAGTTTTGCAATAATACAATCTGTGGGGAATATTTCACCGCCTTTGCTAATTCTGCCGCAGGCCCACTCTCATCGATGATCAGATGCAGATAGTGGCACTCAGAATTGGTCGATGCGGTTTTCTATCACGATATTATGCAATCTATGTACATGTGCAGTATCTGCGTAGCTTACATGTCAGATCATATTACTTGCAAGAAGCTGCACTGAAATAGAGCCATTTTGCAAAAGGACATTCACATCCCAGCCACCAAGTAATGCATCGTAATCGCCATTGAACATCAAGTTGTGGCACAACACGAATGGGCCAAGGTCGTCGATAGAGAGCCCCAGAGGCCAAGCCCTGATCATTCTAAACTAGCAATAGGGTAGGTATTGTAAGGCCCTGATCTATACGAAACGTCCGGACACAGATTCAATCCGGCAGATAATCGGGCTTGCCTAATAGGGTCATTCCAGCTTATAGAAGTACCCTTCCTTTACAGGGTTAATTATGCAATATAGCTTTTTAGCCCTAGGACTAAAATGGCCGAAAAACCGGATATAAGATAGATATAGTAAAAGCCAGATATAAAAGTAGGTTAAAATAACTATTTATTAGCCTGCCGGATATCGAGCTAGAAGATTAACAAATATCCAGTTAATTCAATCTATATATATAATCCAGTCAAAGATACGTAACTAGCATCGGTACCTAGGATTTTATATAAGCCCCTTCGAGATCACTTTTATAGGTCTGCCAGATTATATCAATGTCCGGACGTTTCGTATAGATCAGGGCCTAAATGGTCGGACCCGAGTGCTTCGGTCGTCGGCCAGACCCTACTTCCCGGTTGCGGATGCCGGAACAACGTTATTGAGCCAAGTGAACGTTCGACGCCTCGAGAAATCGAAACCGGGTCGGCGAACACATCTCGTTAGTGGATCCATACTAGCCTATCATGGGGTAGATCCACTCTCTTTGACTCTACAGCCAATGCAAGGCAGGACAGAACTCCAACTAAACATACTCGTCGATAATACAGGCCATATCACGGCCAACACGGCTGCAATTGACTGGTCGAATCCAGAGTATTCACATTCGGGGTTGCACTATGGGGTTACAGAACATCCTCGGGCATATGGATGGAATGAATGGGGTGACATTTCACGACAGTGTTGCCAGAGGCAAGATGAGGGACAGTGATGTTATTCTCATGTACCGTATTATCTCTGTAATTTGGGACAAGATCCTGGCTCAAACTAGGTGGGGCATAGTGGAGGAAACGGCTAGGTATCTGACTTCTATAGGTGATCTGCTATTCGCTTATGATTGGCATATGTAGCTAATCTATATGAGGAATAGGGTATAACGCTAGTAGGGGAAAATCGAGCCAGGATCTTGTCCCAAATTACAGAGATTTTACGGTATGCTGATGCTCCCTGCAGGTGATATTTGGTGATCCATCATACATACTGTACCCGGTGGTATAATCTGTCCATGTAAGTGTAAGAGCGGTTTGATATAACGTTCGATATCCCCTCGGTCCGGCAGCTCCTAGATGAGAAGGCCAGTGAACATAAAAGGCTGCGACTCCCACGTACATTGAACGAGCGTCTATCACTAGAATCATGTCTACCTGATGGCGCATATCCCCAAAACTACGGGGTAATTCCTGTAAGGCTGTCCCCGTCCCAGCTTTGCGGGGAGCGGATGCTCTCAGTGGGACTCGGGCTATTTTTATCCACAACCCAAAAGAACAGTGTCTAGAGGCCAATAGAAGTATCATCTCTTATACATATATGTATGTAGTATTACCTCGTCCAACATATGGTTCGTGCAGTGAGAACTGTTACTGAAAGAAATCGTGGCTCACCCACCGACCAGCCAAGATCGGGGCTATGTAATGATGGCACGCCACTCACCACCATTTTCAACGTCGCCTCCCTTCACCCACTCACCTTCAACTTGATCAATATTGGGCCCTCTCATTCCCTCTTTATCGTTAAATTCCTATCATCGTGGATGAGCGAATGGCGACCCTTCTTGTACCTCACTTCTCCGAGACCAGGCAAAATGCCATCAACGACGCGAGGGAGATGCAAGACTCTGTCGTGCAGGAATGTCTTTGTTCTGGAAAAGAGCCACCGCCCTATTCTCTTTTAGAACTTATCGGCAAGGGGACCTTTGGCCGTGTCTACAAAGCACGCAGCACCGAGCCAGATCAATTCGTTGCCGTCAAGATCATCAACATTGACAACGGAGATGCCCTCGATCGCGGTGCAGATACATTTGGCGATATTCTCAAAGAGGTCGAAACACTAAAACTTCTTAGCAGCAGCGGCGCAAAGAATGTCAATAATGTGGTAGATGTCCTTCTTGTTGGGCATACTATATGGATGGTTACCGAGTATTGCGCTGGCGGAAGCGTGTCGACATTGATGAAGCCGAGAGGATGTCTACCAGAACAGTGGATAATTCCCATCTTGCGAGAGGTCGCGGAAGCTATCTACTGGGTTCATAGACAAGGCATCATCCACCGGGACATCAAATGTGCCAATGTTCTCATCACAGAAGCCGGCGGCGTACAGCTATGCGACTTTGGAGTGGCTGGCATCGTTGAGACCAAATTCGACAAGAGGACCACTGTCACAGGGACATTACACTGGATGGCACCCGAGCTCTTCAATCCAAACGTGAGGTATGGCACTGAGGTTGACATCTGGGCATTTGGGTCGATGGCCTACGAGGTTGCTTCTGGGTTACCACCCAATGCTAACTTCCGCGACATCACTCGGTTTGGCACATACTTGAAGAGCCACTGTCCTCGCCTCCAAGGTGATCGGTATTCACCAGGATTGAAGGACTTGGTTGCCTATTGTCTGGTGGAAGACGTTGCTCAACGGCCCCCCATTGAGGAAATCCAACGACATCCGTACATCTTCGGTACCGATGCTGACTACCCGACCGTGTCGCTGTCTAAGCTTGTGAGCGCTTACAAGATCTGGGAAGATAAAGGTGGAAGCCGTGCATCGCTCTTCTCGCCAGGCGGGGCGCAAAGAGAACCTGATCTACAGTCATCCTCGGCCGCTCATTATGAGTGGAACTTCAGCACCATGAATGACCTGGATCAGCTGGCCGTTCCGGATTCACTTCAGTCTGTATTGGACGTCTACAATCCTCCCGTCAACATACCATCTCAGGTATCAAGGCCTCCATATCGTCGTCGACAGCCGCCGATGAATATGAACATGCCTGCTGTTCCACTGGAGAAGGCTTTTGACCCAAATACTATCTCCAATTACCAGGACAATATCCGTTCTTTTTACTTCCCACAGAGGCCACAATTGATGTCGGACCTTTCCATGCGCGATGACTCAAAACCCCCGGATGTACGAGAATCGTTGATCGATTTGGATGCTGCGCTGGGCGACAGCTTGTCACTGTCTCCAGACCTATCAACTGTCAAACCTAGAACTTGGTCCGTCTCAAATGACTCAACCGATTCAATCGATTCAGATCGCCGTCGGACGCTAGAGTGGACTTTTCCGACAGAGGTACCTGCTTCCTCAAGCCCGTATGATGAGCTTGAACCTGTCAGCGACGGAGAACTTACTCTGGTCAAGGCTCAGAGGGACTTGATAGCCGAAACCCCCATGGAGTCGATAGTTTCAGACAACCGTGCGTCTACTTCAAGTCTCATTGATCTAGATGCGAGTATGCCCAATGATCTGGGAGAGATCACCCGCCCATCTACGGCGAGTTCAGGTTCAGATGCTTTTTCTTCTGCATCGGAGACATGGCGCATGCCGTTCGAGCTTGAGCGACATACATTTGAGTCAATCTCACACTCAGCAACTACTAGGGAGCCATCCATTTACGTTGATGGTGGTGATTTCGACAGATCAGCATTCTACTTTGCAAGCGATCCCGACCAAACCATGCTTCACAGTACTGGACAAACTAATCAGCAAGGTCTGTCAGAAGCCTATAGTAGGGATGAAGAGGCTTGTCAGCCATTTGGGCATGATTCTAACAATGAGATGCATGAGATGCCGATAATATCTCTACCACCGCTTCCGGAACCACCAGCAGCAGAGGTAATGCAAGGAATCGGATCTGTAGAGGATGTCAAAGATGAGTTATTGCGGTTGGTTTCCAGTTTCAAGAGTCATTTGGATCTGGAGAATCAGATCCTGGACACAATCACCGTCCGCAGGGGACAAATTGTTCCAAGAGAGTCCTCCTCTTAGGGAAATTGAACACTCGAGTTGCATATACTATGGAAGCCGTTCATAGCCTCCTGGTCTTGAACACAGAGCATAACTGTGACAGTTTGTCTTGGGAAGCAACAGTAAAAGTTCTAACCCCAACAAGGCGACTCAATTCAGCGACAAACACCGCGCCCTGTTGTTGTAACTCTCACATGTTTGCCTTTTTTCATCCCCTTCTGTTGAGCACGCCTTTCCATTGCTGTATATTTTCCCGCCTGAGATCTTGCTAATAGCATCCACAAGGTCTGCAATCCGAGGGTAGTGTCCATTCCAGCAGTTTCCTATGATCCTGTCGATGGGTTCTTGCGGGTCTACTTTTGGGAAGATGCCATCTATCAAGCGATCTACTTGATCAGGGCCTTCAAGTTCCGAATACAGCTGGGAGCCGCGTGTCATATACCAGAAAACTGAACCGAGGGCGAACTGTTCGGTGACTGGACCAGCAATCCCGAAAACGCCGCCGTGTATCTCTCTGCGTTGCCGAACATAGGGTTCGTGGCCAACATCGACATCATCGCCAATCTTGAGCGCATGGTCAAGGTCGATTAGCCTGAGCTGGTCATTAGCGTCGAACATGATGTTCTGTGGGTTAATATCGCCGTGAGCATAGCCTATAGCTTCCAAGCAGGCAGCGGCGGACGATAACTGCAGCATCCATTGCAAGACTGGTTGAGGTCTATTGACGAAGCTCACTCGGTCATGAAGTGTTCCGTTAGTGAGCAACTCGAAACAAGTAACGTCGGTGCCATGGAAGAAGCATTGCGTAAACTGTGGGCATTGTGATTGCTCAAGCAATGCGAATATCTCTTGTTCATGACGCAGATGCTTGTCTCCTCGCTTGATGGCAGCCTTTGCAGCTATGTCGGGAGGGATGGAGAGCACTACAGAGTGACCGCCTACAGCATAGACAGACGAGTCAGGACAGATCATAAGCAGTTGCTTGATGGGTGGATTGAGATTACTGACAGGACGCCGAGACACTCCCAAGTATTGGGCTAAATGACCATAAGTCATGCACAGGCCAGCCATTTTTAGATGATCAATGACCAAATGTCCAAAGAGTCAAGGTATAAGATTCTTTCTTATAGAGAAGTAAAAGATATGAGCGAAGTGGTCCCTCCTGGTCGCCAGCAGGCTAATGTTCATCCCAGTCATTAGGTGACTGCCTCTTCCATTGGCCAGATGCTCGAACCCAAGATCTATTGGAAATGCATCTGTCGCATGGTTCGTTCCTCTCAGTCCCGGAAAGATAATTGGGCTGGTATATTCCGCCTGTTACACAGGGATTCTGACCGCATGGTCTGGGTTGGACTGGTCCCTCATCGGGGCCTGAATGCCCGCATAGCATTGTGACAGGTCTAATGTCGCACCAGCACATTTCCTGGCCCTTGTTAGTTGGCTACACAAGAACGGGAAGTGGCTTACTTGACGTGATTGTAGCGGGGTGTTTCAAGTTGAACAAGTGACGCTGAGTGGTTTAGATTGTGATTGAGTATATGTAGATAGAGAGATAGATAGAGAGATATAGGAGCGAGCAAGACAATGAATCGGAATCAAATGCCCTCTTATAGGAAATGACTGCCGGGTAATGGGGACCGTCACGTTCACATTTGAAGATGGTTGGAGGCAAAAGTGTAACAAGTCCCGAACCAACTGCATATTGGTGAAATGCTACTCACACTATCCTACTCACACAACTGCACACTCCGGTCATTGTAGGCTCTTATTGGTATAAAGATTTATACGTGCAGCAAACGGACGCAAAACACCACCCATGACCGGACGAGGTCCGATAGTTTGTGGGATGAGCCATATTCTTCATAACATTATCTTGATGTTCTAGGCAGCAGAGTATCATTATCTGCACGCAATGCAACAATGCATAACATACTTCGAAGACCTCTTATTAATACAGTACTCAATAATGCATCCATTCATTGGTAGTTGTCATAATGGGTTGGCTCTATGGAGGGTTGTTTATGTTCAAGTTGGCATGGTTCAAAGGAGCAAGAAGTTGTACAACATGATCTGATATGCTTGACATAATTCCATGCATGCGTTATTTTGAAGTATTCACATGTATGTTCTGGTTTCTTTAGTTGTTGGGCATAAGACGTTGTTCTACTTGTCCAGGCGTGAACAACACCATTGTAAACATGACCAACGTACAAACTACCAATCGCAATAGCCTCTCCCCCGTAATCTACCTACATCAATTAATACACTTAAGAACAAGGGAATACGCGACCCTTATCGATAACTGTCATTCTCATTAAGCCCGGTATAGTTGCGCAAGTCAGCATCCTCGCCAGTTACTGGTAGCCAAGTACACATGACGTTGTCGCCTCCACAACACCAACCAACAAACTCTCTCGCGGAGCAAACCTCCCACGTTCGCTCCACATATCTCATCCACTGAATATCTTGATCGATCGATTTAAGAGCCAGTATTGGGCTCTTCTTTCTTCTCGATAATTAATATCTTGCTAGATTGTCACTGATGATGGTTGGATTTGGTGCAACATGGCCATCGTGATGTCATGTCGACGATTTGATGTTGACATCATACATGTGTAGCTGTGGCATCACAATCATTTATATGTGCCTCGCCTTGCAGCATCAAGATACTTCTCTTTCCTCTCAATTCTCATAATCTACCTCTGTAATCTTCTACCCAGACAAAAAGTCCTCCACGTGCCCAATCTTGAACACTCATCTTCACACCCTCTTCACAACCACAACCACCCAACATGTCAGTGAACCCCGAGTCCATGACTCCCCAGCAGGGCGAGTTCCGCAGCAAGGTCGCTCCCGCCGAGCCCCTCACCACCAAGGGCGTAAGTTCATCATCATACAAGTCCTGAAGCAACATACTCACATTCATCCAGCACAAGCCCGGTGTCCTCGTCGGTAACGACGCCGTTCCTGAGTTCCACGCCGAGCAGCACCCCGCCGGCACCGCTCCCCCCGAGAACACCTTCCAGCCCAACCCAGAGACCGAGATCCCCGCCCAAGCTCCCGGCGCCGAGGGTGGTGTTTCCGCATCTGCAACCATCGCAGGTGCTACATCCGCCGATGTTCACATGGGTCTAGGCAAGCCCGCATCTGGTCAGACGAGCCAGGAGATTCACGGACGGGGCAAGAAGATCGGCTCTGGTCTTGAGGGTGTCGGTGCTAACCCATCCGATCCTATTCACGATATGGGCGCTGATCGGGACCATCCTACCAACTACCGTGGAAAGGGTGGTGAGAACGCGGTGGATTATCCTGGTGCTGGGGATCGGGAGCCTGTTAAGGCTGAACAGGTTGCGAGCGAGCGTGCTTAAATACCTTTCGGGCACGGAACTGTACGAGTAGCAGAGGTTTAATGAGTTAATGAACCAACAAGAACTGACTTGTATCAATGTTGTTGAGCATTGAAGTGGTATAGGCAGAGTTTGGACTGATGATGAATGCCTCCGATGGCTGTCTAAAAGATCCGCAGATGCTTTCTTGTTGAAGAGCTATGCCTCAAGCCGGTTACGTGTCTATTAGTTACTTCTACATATGGGCATATAGAGGGCTCTCTTTTTAATAGCTGAACTGTCGTCGGACATGTCAGCTCTTGGACTCAAACATGAACACTCGTCAATGAATTGCATTTGCATGTCTGTCTGACCGTAGCGAAACTGATGAGCGCCAATCGAATTGAATGGAGTATCAGCCTCCAAATTATGATCGTGGATCAAAACATGAATGTTACAGTACCATGATCGTCATGATCAAAGTGAAGCCCCTTGGTTAGCTCCGTCGATGGAAGAGCTGTCTCGGCAGTGTAACTCGAGATCCCTGCTGTGGCGCCTCCAACGGTCCTCGACGGCGGGGAGACGGACAGTGTCGCGACCAGCTTGACATTCAAGTCAGAATGCAAATTTATGATTGGACGTGATGATGAGGGAGACGGGGAACCGGAGTTGCTGCCAGTGGATTTGCTTTTGTTTGGCAGCTGAACTGCGATTGAGCGAACGGTATCCGTAGGTGTACTCGGTACTGGAGACAAGTGGAGGCGTTCGTTTTGTCTCATCTGATAGCCGACCTGACTTTGTTGTTTCTAGGCTCGGATACTACGGCAGTTCTCATCAAATCTAGGTCTAGACCCAAACCCAGGGACGTATGTATCCACAACCACGCGCCATGCCAGGACTTTAAGTACCTTATGATGTATGTAATGTAAATCTTGGATCTTGAAGGGTTTATTTATTCTCCTCAATAAGGCTGTGCTCGTTCCCTCACCACTTATGTACCGCACAAACCTAATAACAAGACAAGGCTTTATTTGACAAACCGCTAACCGTCATAGACACTCACTGACACCCATCAAAACTCTAATCATCCAATCAAACAACTCTAACCCGTCTTGAGCCCACCTCCATCACCGGCAGCTAAATCCCTCCGTCAATCCGTTGATCCAATAACGGCTCGCCTCGAACTCGACGTGCATTCTGGAATTGCTTCTTCTGGGGGGGCTTCACTTGAGTCTCGGCTATCTCGCCTGGCGAATCAAAAGACATCTACACTACACATCATATCCACACTCGCCTTATCCCTTTTTCTCCGGTTTCATTTCACAACAGTTACGTACCTTTTTATATGTATGTAACGATCTCATCGTGAAACCATCCCATCCAATATCACATCCAATATCACACGCGGGTCACCTCGGCTCACCTCATGGCACACGCCGCTGACGCTGAAGGATCGTATTAACCGGTCTGCAACTCACTCTGCCTTGACTTGACTACCAAAAGGTACCTGGCCGGGTACTATTATTACTGTACGGCACAGTACTCGCACATCATCACAGCCAAGGGCCCTCCCCTGCAAGCTCCAGCTCCAGGCCCCGAGTACCGAGCTGACCCTTCCTACTTTACCAGAACGGCTTCTCGTCTCTGCGCGAGCTTCTCCTCACACAAACGATCTTCCATTTCAAGCTAAACCCAACACCAAAACAAGCCCTCGATCCCCTTTCTTGGGCTTTGTTTGTCCTCTGTTGGTGGGACCCTGTCTATCAAATCATGGAGTTCCAGTTCTTGATTCCTGTCAATCGAGGCCAATCCAACAGTTCGGCTGCGTAAGCTACCAAACCCTGTCGCATGTGGATAATTAGCTCGCTGACATGATTGAATTGATACATAGTTCATCATCATCATCCGCGATTGAGTCTGAGGAATCTACTCTGCCTGGTCCTCTGCGCGGTGGCACTCATCGCTTTGCCCTTGTTTCGAGGACAAGGCATACTCGCCGGAGCTCAAGTAGAGCTCGGACAGGATGTAGTACATGTGAGTTCACGGATGTGCGTCAACTGCCTATCGTGAGTTTGTTACTAACTGCCTCTCAGGCAAGTAAGTTCATGAGGTTTTGTCGTCCAGACTCACTCATACGCGTTCAGCCGCGATCAATATCTTGAGAAATACATGCCACTAACACCCTAAAGAAAGCGACACGTCAAATGTGACGAGACTAAGCCATCGTGTCTCAACTGTCTAAAATGGAAAGGCACTTGTGACGGCTACAGCGATCTACCAGCTACCCCCTCTGAGATCGGCACCATCGAATCTGGGCCACGCCCAATAGCCTCAAGATCAAAAACATCTGCGACCAAGTCTCGCTCGGCATCAAAGATAAAGGTCACCACAGGCGCCACAGCTGTGAAAGCAAGACCACCAACAATCCCTGAGGAGCCTTCTGTCAACACCATCCGCTTCACAAGCAGTGAGCATCGATCTTATTTTGACGAATGGTCTGCCCTGAGCGTTGGCTTCCTCAGTGGAGGCCTGGGAGAATCGCGATTATGGACCACCACGATGCCGCAACTTACATTACAGGAACCGACACTGAGATATGCCGCTATGGCAATCGGTGCGCTACGAAAAGCCACGAATGTCGAGTTCGAAGCGTGCTCGCCTGGGAATGAGCTCATGGGCGAAAACAAACATTACCTCAACGCTATTGCCTATTATTGCGAGGCACTTCAGTTACAGGCCAAGGCCAGGCCTACGAAAGAAGGCTTACGAACGGCGTTGCTGGCATCTCTCTTATTCATCTGCTTCGAGGCACAACGAGGAAACATGCCAGCAGCTCTCAAGCACATTATACACGGCTTCAGCATGCTCAACGAGCTTTCTGCCTGTTCTGATAAAGCTCCCGGTCTTGTCAAAATTGCACCCGCACCTCCTGCACTGGTCCAAGAAATTCTGGACTGCTACAAACCCTTGGAACTTCAGTCGCGGTCTTTTATGGGCTCGTATAAAAAGTTCTTCTTCCCACCAAAACCACCCGTAGTCGCTACTGCTAAACAAGCTCCCCCAAATCCCAGCTCTACTCCTCGCGCTATATCGAGTCCACAAAGTCTACCAGGTACGCCGTGGGCGAGTGCCCCTCCAAAACAGCAGAACCCTACCAGTCTTCCGAGTCCGCAAAGTCAAGCGAGTCCGAAGGCAATGTCAGATCAACAGACACCTCCACGAGCGCCCCCTCAACGACCCCCGAGTATCGCACCGTTTACCAAGCACTCTCCATACTTCAAACCAAAACAGACTAACATTACGGTCATTGAAGACATGCCTGCAGTTTTTAGCTCATTGGATGAGACACATGGCTACTGGACTTTACTGCAGAGACAACTGGTCCAATACATACCCCTTCTGACCGCGACAACAGCACAGCTTGCTTTACCAAAGGTCAGAGATATGAGAGAACTGGAGGCCAAGCTGGACAGTGTCAGGCAAAACCCTCGGATCTCCAAGTTCTTGGAAGACTCGAGATACTGGCTTCAAAGATGGTCAAAGGCGTTCAGTCCTTTGCTTCAAAGGGCCGTGGACAATCAGCAGTACGATCACCAGTCTTATCTACAAGCCATCAACTTTCATATCGAGTTCCTCATCCTGTACATTTACACTTCTATGCCACGATACTCTGGCATCGAAACAGCAAAGGATCTCACGCCGCAATACCGAGAGCTCAACGTCATAGCCGAGACCTTGATCAAATCTCGCCCCAATTGCGGCTTCGCAATGGACGCGGGCTGGACATGGCCACTCTTTGTATCCGCTTTTGGCTGCAGAGACCCAGAGATTAAACAAGAAGCGATCCGCATTCTAGGCACATATCCGATACGGAATTGTCTGCGGGACAGTCGAGTATTCCGGGCGATTGCTCTCAAGAACTGTGAAGTTGAGGCGATGAATGCGATGGAGGGTACTGAGGATGAACAGTGGCTACGTCTCAGGAGGAGAGAACTTGTGTTTGAGGATCTTGGTATGAATATTATCTTCCGGTATGCTGACAAGAATCATATGACTGGGGAGTGGGAGCTCATCGAGGATGTGGCGGCATTTATGGTGGGAGAGGATGGACTTTTGGATTGGCATAGACAGCCTATTTCTGAATCGTTCTCGATTCTTTCGGGGGTTTGTTAGGGGGTTAATTATTAATGGCAGAAGAGGTGGATGGTGGGCAACATATTGGTTGGAGAGCGATAGATAATGTGCTCTACGAATATGGGAATGATGATGATGATAGCGTTTTCGCAAACTTAATTCTAAGGATCATATTGGATTACCTGTAGTACAGATAATTATATACCGTCTCAGATTGTGACTGACGTTCTTCAAATGATACAGATACTCAAAGTTTAATGATGGTGTTGTGCACATGTTTGTCTGCCGGCCAGATTTCCATGTGAGATGAGTGAATAACCAGCACATAAACAACAAAACAAGGCTAGATTATATATAGATTACACTTAGTAGAATTAAAAAAGCTTATTCATTCTCTACGGATATTGAATACATGTGTAATTCATTATTTTGGTCGCCATGACTTCTTCAATTGCCAGGTCTAGGGTAAACAAGTCTAGTGCCTCGGCGCAGATGCCGAGGTCGTCGGCCTCAGGCACGCGCCACCTCCGCATTGCCTTGCATTACATTGCCCTACCTCGCATTGATTGTTCACGCCCGACGGGAAGTGACGTGCCTCGGGATAAGCCAAGCCAAGCCAACACAGCTGCTGAGCTGGCTGAAGCTATTCTTCCATCATCAATTCATCAACGTCACCTCAACCTGTCACCGCCCTCACCACCAAACATCGCCCTCGATATCTACGAATTATCTGCTTACAACGCGTCATGGCTGTCGACTGATAGACTTGCCTCTTGTACCGATACCACGCGCGAACCACTCCTTTCAACAACATTCACCGCCGAGTCATGGACTCTCCTCTGAAGCGCGACTCGCCTACTTCGGCTTCTAATTCTACCGCATCTCCTTCTTCTAAACAAGCCCCGCGCCCCTCCCTTGGTCGCATCCTCTCATTACCGCCCAAATGGCTCTCCACCTACGAGGAGTTTATAACCAAGAATGCTGGTCAGGTGTCGCAGATTGAGAGTGCTCTCCGGAGCTTGACATATATAATTCCGGGTAAGCGACGAGAACCAGCGTTTGCATTTGGGGCTGTTCTAACGAATCTCCAGGCCGCTTCCGCGATGCCGAAATAGCATCCGAGTCAATCCACTCGGGTGTTCAACTTTTATCCCTCTACCATGACTCCCTCCTCCAGAAGGCCATTGCGCGTCTGCCGATGGCCAGTATGCCATCAGCGCATGCCCGATATACCCGATACTGGACTCAGCGAAGTGGCGCATATCGAAGAATAGCTATGTTTTTACAGATGATTATCTATACAGAGATGCTATGGGAAATGACTGCCAAGCGACGAGGTGGTGAGAAGTCGCGGTGGAAGGTTGTCGTGATCCTGGAAGCACTCAAGGCCTTCTGCAGACTTATACTCCTGCGCATCACTCGATCGCGCCCGCTGGTCACGCCTGTGCTGCCTGAACGAGAGCCTATCCCTGAAGAAGCAGCCGCAGACGATGAGTCAGAAATTGCTTACCGAAGTGAAAGCGAGCTGATGGACGAAGTCTCAAACGACGGCTCTGGCTCTGGATCTTCACGGGATATGAAACCTGCGCATGAGCGCGAGTGGACTATGCCCCGAACGGGTATGAGCTTACCTTCACTTCCTGATGGAGGAGATATCAGCTCGTATCTACTGGGTCGTGTGCTTACAGCTGACGACATCAAACCCGCAACTAAACTGCTCAATCAGCTCCAGGGCAGCAGCCAGGGTGCTGAGATACTGCAGATCTTGTCGCCGCTCGTCTACGCCGTGGCCATGGCCCACAACAACAGGAGAGGAGGCAACAAGAAGGCTTGGACTCCTTGGTTGATCGGTTTTGCAGTTGAGTATGCGGCTCGGCAGTTGAGAGACCGAGGTCTGCGAACAACATCTCTAGAACGTGAAGAATGGAGCAAGCGTGGATGGTCAATGGGATGGTGGGCCATGAGAGGCGCTGCTTACGAGAATATCACTAAGGGAGTCGTGGGAGGAGTGACAAAGAGAATGCCTTCCTTCATTGGAGGCATCCTGGAGGACTACGAGTACCTCTGGGAGAATTACTACTTTAGCACGAGTGCGTAAGGCACCGACTGCATGGGAAAGGGGACCACCCGTCTCAAGTATATGAAGATTTTTAGTTCGCCGAGACGTGCGTGTCGGCTAAGGGTCTCGGCACCGAGAGACGTCTGGAAAGCTTTTGTCGACGATCAAAACTGGACAGAGTCGATCGGCAGATGGCTCAGGACGGCAAGCTACGTACGTACGCACTCAAGCTTTGATCTCTGAGCACGCCCGATTCGGAAGACGACTCTTGCGCCAGTGTTGCACGATTGCACTTCAGCTCGCCCGTGCGGTCCCCGATCGCTGGGAGCCCTCCGATCAACGTCGGAGCGAACAAATAGCGTCCGTTTCTCTTTTCTCTTACTGGTAGTGAGTGGGTTTGGCTTTTGTATGTACTTTTTTGGGTGTCTTGTATCAGTGATCGCATGGGTAAGCACAGGACGGGAACACAACTGACGATCAGTTACACATTTATTCTCTACGAGCTCTGTTATTATTTTTTTCTTTGTAATATAGGCAACAAACGAATGTAATCATACAAGAACAACGGCGAACTAGGATCGGGACTAGACATCGGTGACGTTTTTAGGGGAAACGGAGAGAGGGGGGAGGGGTGTAATGAGTTGCGGTCCTGGCTGTGGCAGTGCTCGGCCGAGAACATGACCCCCTGTTGATGGATGATACAGTGCTCGCTCGCTCAGTAGGTAGTTAACTAATCCGTCAGAAGGAGAATTGCAAGACCCCGATTCCGTTCGGCTTTTGAAGCGCGAGATGGAGACGAGATGCCAGTGCGTCTGGAGGCTGGTTTCAAGTTGAAGTTGGAGGAGTCGAGTGGGCTGTTGAAGTTGATACTGTCTCTTTTTTTCCAACTTTTCAACTTCAACAGTCGATCACACGTAAAGTGGGAGACAAAAGACAAAAGAGACGGTGAAGGAATCACAGGAATGGCATCCAACTCGTGAGGGGGAAAAACGTGGTGCAACTCGGTCCCTTGCATGTAATACATATTTGCTCTACTATATATATCACACCCCAACCCATATGGAAAACAGGGTCTAGGCGGTATATTGCTTGTTTGATATAGAAACGTTCTGTTCCCGAGCAAGGTTTGACGGGTTAACTTAAAAGGACAACTAAAAAAAAAACTCTCATCCCCTATTTCTTACTGCATGTAGGTACAGTAGGTTTTTGTATTTCCGAGCTGTGTCAATGCAGCATGTAGGTACCCGAGCCAAGCGTGGTGAAACGTTTGACGTTGGTGATTGTTGTCGTGGGTGGGCTTGAACGGGAGACGCGGGAGTGCTAGTTGAAAAAGCAACACACTCAAAATAATGCATACATACACAAAGTTTAAAAGTAAGAAAGAGGTGGTTGACGTAAGGCAATGACAGCATAGCATTGATGTTTAAACATAGAAACAATAAACAAACAAAACTCTGAAAGGGGAGCAGGCATTGGGCTGGGAGGGAGGTAGAGAAAAGGGTCTTGAGTTAGTGACATGCTGGTGCATATGATCTGCTTTTAATGCTCTGAATACGAAATGGAATGGATCCGCAAGTGAGGATGAGTAGCCAAAGAGAAGTTGGACGATAATCTGGCTAATCCAGAGTTGTGAATGAAGCTTAGATTGCCTTGATAAAAGTGGACTATGTCTTTGATAGCAACATTGCCTGTCTCTGTGATTCTGCAGGTCTGGATGGATGGATGGATGGATGTATGCATGTGCTAAGGAGATTTTAGCCGCGACAAAAAACAAAACACAAGCTAGGTAATCAATTAATTACACAAGCAAAGTAAAAAGTGAGGGCGGGAACTCAATTGACCAACAGTGATTTCATTCATAAAATGATTCAATCATTCTCGTGACTTTTGGGCTTGATGAAATTAAACTACAGACTCGGCAACTATTCCTAGAAGATGATAGCGTCGTGGATCGGTTCATGTGATGGTGATGTTCATTCTGGTCTGGTCCCTGACTAGGACAGATGGGGGATGGGGGATGGGGGATAGCCAGTCATGTTGCATCTCGAAAATATGATGATTATTATTATAGGTAGTACGCGGATGAAGAATGTCGCCCGGAGTGGGTTATGGGATGTTTGCTAGAGGTACAGGATCGGGGCCAACACCGAGTTGGCGGACGGGATGCTACTGTACCATCGTCATTATCGGGGATTCTTTTTTACTTTTTGGATCGTCATGGTATGGTGTTCTTTTCTGTGTATTCTTTTATTGCTGCTGCTATTGTTGGGACTCGACCAACATCAAATGTGAAAGGGGGCGGCGGACGGGCATGGCGTGTGGAGTCGTGATACGCGAAATGATGGATGCACGTAAGAGTGAGCTTCTCGCTTCTCGAACGTGGGTGGGTGGCCCGTACCCGGTCTGCTCAGCCAAAGAAAAAATTGACAGCGGCTTTCCTATCTCTTGGTAATATCCGTAGAGCAAGATAGAGTAGAAAAGAGGCGAGCTGAGGCTGATGAGTTTAAGTGAGTTGGGGCCCTTTCGCTTCATCGTGACAAGAGTCTTTTTTTGTTTAATTTCCACATCTGCCGCGCCAGTAAAAGCTTACCCCTGTGCTGGGACGCACAATACGTACTAACTTTGTACATATGTAGGTATCGGCGGGCCCTGGCTGGACTCGCCTCGCTCGGAGGAAAAAAGTAAAGTTGCTTGGTTGCTTGTCTGTCGTTCGTTATAGGTGGAGTTGGAGAGGCCAAGACGGGTACTGTAAACAGACAGAAAAGAGACAAGTCAGCGATGACGATGATGACAGTCGTCGATCCAGGGGTTGCGGTTTTGAGGCCCGGGCTGATGGAAGAGGCGTCAAGGTGCGACATACAACAGGACATTGAGTTGTTGCTGGCTTGCTTGCACGATGGTGCCATGGATCAATTGCTACTAGAGCAGGTCTAAAAGCTCGACCCCAGCTCCAGCCTCAGCTTAAGATCCAGCCACAGGCTCATTCATTTAGGTATTCATTTAGGTATTCATTTAGGTATTCATTTAGGTATTCATCTTTTTAAGCGAATCCTAGCTCTGCATCATCTGTATGCTGGACTGAGTTGAATTACTGCTACTCTCTGTAATTGAATTGAAACTTAACTTGATTGTTAATTGATTGTCTCGGCCCGGCATATGTCATGATCCATGCTTGGCTTGTCAATAATGTCTTGTCAGCGCAACCCAACAATCAACCCTTCTCCGAGACCCTCTCTTCTCTTCTTCTCTTCTTCTTTTTTTGGACTATACGATCGACATCCATGTTCATATAGGGCCATCAGACACGACACATTCGAGTCAAGGGGTGGTGCGTGCTCCTTTTTCCTTCGGACAGGTAATAAGTGGCTGATTGGCGGAAAACCGTTTCGAAACGCTCGACGGGCGGCGTCGACGGTTATTTCTTATCCATTCCGTTCCAACAGGTTGTATGTAAACTAAGTTAAGTTAACTCTCTGGGCTGCGTGGCTGCGCCCAATGCTCCTTGCCGATGGATGGTGTTTCAGGTGAGCATTGCTGTTACAGCGTGCGTTCCGGACAAGCTAGATCAGATCATCAGCTGCCAGTCCAGTCAAGCCTAGCACAGCACAGCACAGCCCATCCAAGCCAGCCTTTCTAGGCTGCACGCACGTTTTGACCTGGAACTGTAGGTGCGTGATGTGATCGATTGAAGCAAATCCCAGAGATTGCGACAAAAACGTGGTAATTCCCCCATCATGGTCAGCTAACGAGAGCCAGCCTTTTTGATAACGAGGGGGACGTGCCCACGGAGTATCCTACCCCGATTGAGCATAGCCGGGCCCAGGATCAGCAGCCAGGCTCGTTTTAGCACGGAAAACGCTTGGGCGAGTGTCGGTAATGGGTGACGGATGGGATGGGATGGATCAAATGCCATGTTATCCTCGTGTCATGTGAAATTCGCATTCTCTATCGCGGACTCGACGGCATTGAGTCAATCGGTGATAGATAGAGCTCTCTCAGGTCACCCATGTCTGTTCTTCGCTGATGCTGCGAGGGACAGGGGCGATTGAATGCTATTTGCTTGATCGGCCAAGCGAGTGCATTAAAACGACAACGCAAGACGTGAACACAAGCAGTGAAATGCTTGTTATCTATCTTTAGATTCGATATGTGGTGAAACATACATGTTTCTTTCTGTGTTTGTACAGCTACAGTGCACACTCTCACACACCATCACGAGATGCCTTCCTTCATAGTACATCCATCCGTAAGCTCTTTTCTCTCTTCTTGTCTTGTTCTGACTGACTGATTGACTGTCGGCTCTGAGCGTTGGCTGGCTTGGCTTGGCTAGGTCTAGGTCGGTTTCTGTTGAAAAACCCCTGTCCCTGGCTCGTGGCTCGTCATCGACCCCTGGTGCCGCTTCGACCCAAACGAAGTAGCAGGGGTGTGCCTGTCGGTCCCGCTGGTCGACGGCGCCAGAGGAGATCTCACTGTCCGTTGCGAGCGACTATGACGCTGGGCGAGATGGTGATGAATGAGAGACGATATGAACTCGGGTTGCTTCAATGGATGTATGGAGAGCGTCTATCGAAACAATTTTCGGCATGCATCCATTCAGAGCATGCCCGTAGCGCTGTTCATGACTTGAGCAACGGCTTCATCCACGAATAGGGACTTTGGTGGGTGAGAGTGCAGCAGAGTGCAGCACAGTAAGCCTCGTCCATCCAGTCAATTGCTTCCTGGACGTCACGTCACTATTGTCGTGTATGTAATGTACCTGTCGATTTTACTCTCCCGTTCATTCTAGCCATTCAACCTTATCCTTGATCTTCTCCTCCTCCTCGCTCCTCCTCCTGCTCGTCGATCCCATCCCCACGCATCTTCTCCTCCTCCACATCACATTCACAATCACATTTGCAATCTCACTCATCCATCATCATCATCATCATCATCTTTGTCTTCCTTCTATTTGCACTCTCTCACAAGACCTACGCCCTATCTTTTTTTACGAACCCGTTAGTCTTGTTGTCTGCCGTCATCTTTCATTTCCACACGGCAAAACTATCACGGCTCGTCATTAATCAATTAATTCTTGTGAAACTCTGGGCCCCAGAACAGAACGGGGCTTGCAAAAAAAAAAAAGGGAACCGACAGGAACAGGAACCAGGCTGGGCCGCCCCCCAAAAAGACCGCAACAGCAAGGTACCCGAACCTAACCAAAAGTGGCGCCCCAGTTAAATGGACAGGCTCCAATCTTTGGTTGGTTCCAGCTCTCGTTCCCGTCCCCGTTGCTCCTTTCCATTCTAGCCTCTCTCCCCAGTCCCAGTCTCGCGGGTGCGTCTGTGTGTGGTTTTTGTGGCAGTGAGGGAGTGAGAGTGTGAGAAGAGAAGAGTGGTGCCAGAACCACAAACCACAACCAGCACAGCACGGGCTCCAAATAAGGCCCGCCCCCTCTTCTCTTTCAGTGTGCAACAGCCCAGCCCAGGTCCAGCTCAGCTCAGCTACAGACAGTACTGTACTGTCTACCGGGCTATTGTCTGTCTGGCAGCACAACACAGACACAGACACGGACAGACGCAGCACACGTTCCTCTTATCGCACCCCCTAAACACCAACAACGAAACACTCAAAACACAATAGACCATCACTAAGTCACTCGGAGAAATATCCTGGCTACACGCCCCCTTCCCTTTTCTCAGCCTGCCTGCCTGCCTACAATACCATTGTTCCGTCTTATTGTCCATTGGTTTACCTTGAAGCAGACAGGATCCAGGGCCCAGGATCCAAGGACCCAGTGCAGCGGCCAGGAAGCACCAGCCAGCCAGCCAGCACCAGCACCAGCATCAGCACCCCTAGTCTAGTTCACACGAGATACTACCTACTATTACTCCTTGTGCCTGAGCCAGCCAGCGCCTGCTGCTGTTGCTACCAAACGCCTACCTATTCCTATTCCTACACTACCCTCCCATCCCCCATCTCCTTCGACCCTTTCTCGTCCTCTTCAACTCCAAGCTAACCCCATCACCAACCCTTTCTTTCGTTTTTTTCTCTCTTGTTTTTTTTTTTGCTTCAAATCCCACTCTCGCTCAAAGGTCTTGGGACCTTCAACTCTCGCTTTTGTCCTTCGTTGTCCAATCGTTTCCGAAATCTTACGGAATCAACTCATTCGCTACCCCCGTGAAATCAGCTCATCTCTCCATCCGTCCATCCATCTCTATCTATCGTCTCCTACAACCACCACATTCGCTTCAACGAACTACGCCATATACAAATCGACTCGAATACAGAACCAACTGTCCAAATCTCGAATAATCTATCATTGCTCATTGATTCACTTCGATATATCCCGATTTTCCCTCCATGTGAGCGGACCCCCATGGATCCGAGACAGAATCAGAATCAGCGACAGACCCAAAGTCAGACCAGCAGTCCTCAGCAGCAATTCGATTATCAGCACAACAACATGTCGCAGCAACCTAGTCCTTCGTCTCAGCAGTCTCACGACGCAAACCCTCAGGATGTTCTCGCCGAGGCCCGTAAGAACCTTCAGGTCCTGATTGACTCGGGCATGTCCAAGGAGCTTCTGCATCAGCTGGTCGAGGGCCAAGGTCTTAACCTGAACCTCGGCGCCATGACTGCCATGCAACCGATGCCCACGATTGCTTCTCAACCTCAGCATCAGTCTCCTTATACTCAGCAACCCTCAAATCCGAGCCACAACGCCAATACTGCTTCACTTGCTCCACCACCTCCCATGCGATGTCCACCTCCACCTCCTATTACCACCAGTCTTCCTACTGTCCAAACCGTCACGACAGCTCCGAATAGCGTTTCATCGACTGCCACGACCCCGTCAGCTGACATCAAACATGAAGTTATCTCAGAGGACGTGAATTGTACGTCCTTCTCAATCGACGAACCAAGTCGAAATACCAGTCTTTGGAACTTCGCTGACATGTATGCTGACAAAGATCACGATCCAGCCAT
This sequence comes from Fusarium verrucosum, assembly GCA_013623715.1. Lineage (NCBI taxonomy): Eukaryota > Fungi > Ascomycota > Sordariomycetes > Hypocreales > Nectriaceae > Fusarium > Fusarium verrucosum. Next base: position 139,588 of record JABFFJ010000315.1, read on the forward strand.
GTTCCTTCCTCCTCAACCTGCTTTTAGCCATCGTCCTCGCATCTCCGTCTCCTCGACCAGCTCCGGCTCTTCTGGACATGCTTCCATTTGGTCCACCAACTCTGGACAGTCTTCCATGTCATGGCAGTCCGCTTCCACCTGCAATCGATCGCAGGCGCCGCTTCCTATTCCTCCTTCTAGTTCCATAAACGGACTGAGTCCCATGAGTGCCCCGGTTGGTACAGTTGGCAAGACCAACATTTACTGGTGCACCTCTTGTGAGACGAGCTTCAAGCGCAAGTACGACTGGAAGCGCCACGAGGACGAGTTTCACGAGCGCTGGCGCAAGTACCCTTGTCCCGAGCCTGGATGCAACCGCAGCTTTTGGGGATCCAATTCGTTCAACCAGCATCACAAGCAGTGCCACGGATGCAAGACGTGCCCTCACGCCGAAAAGGTGGTCAAGTTTCTTCGAAAGCGCAAGTACTGGGCCTGTGGCTTCTGCTCTGCCCTCCACCCTGCTCGCGAACGCCACGTCGAACATGTTGCTCGTCATTTTGAGTCGGGTATGACAAAGGGTGACTGGATGCACTCCCGCGTTGTGTACGGCTTGCTCCACCAGCCTCTGATCCACGAGGCTTGGGATGCATTGGTTGTGAGCAAGCAGGGTGAGTACAATGGCCGACGGCCCCAGTTCAGCTGGCACCCAAGCAAGACTGGCCGTGCCCAAGGATTCCTCGAGAACGAGAACCCCGGCCAACTCCAGGATCTCCTCGAGTTCTTTTCAGGGGACGAAGGTGAAGCTCAGTGGATTGTTAGCGTTGCGTACGACCTGGCCGATATTGTCCTCACCTCAGCGCCCATCCCGTCTCCCCAGTACTCACATGCAAGCCTTACACCTCAGGGCTTTACACACGACCCTCGCATGTCATTCATGCCTCTCCCCACCCAGGGCCACCCAGGCCACCAGTCTCTGATGCCTTCACCGGATCCTCAACAGACGCAGTTCAACACACCGTTCCGAAACACGATAATGGTGCCTTCGCAGCCATTCACGTCACCTTCGAGACCGTCACCGGAATCGTCATCTCACTCACCGATGGGACCTTCGACATCGCCGTTGATGCCACCACCAGCCCCTTCCCCACTTGAGAAGCGCGAACTACCGTTGCCACCACCACCTCACTCCCAGGGCCATGACTCGGGCGAGTCTATGATGGATTTCGAGTACTCACCAGCGCCTGTGGTGTTTGAGGACTGGGAGAGCCTGACGGGCACTGTTGTGGAGCCGCATGGTCAACAACATAACGGAGCACCAGCCGACTGGGGCATGATGCAATATTTCAGTGACCCCCGAGTCACCTCATGAGCTTAGGCTCACCACTCACTCTTTGACTTTTGGACATTACCGAGCCATCTGATTTGTATACCCGATATTGGGTTCTCCACGTTTTCCTTGAATCGAACCAACCTCCGCGGACCGAACTGGCGTGTCCTTGCAAGCATTTCCTTTTTGTTGTTTTTTCTTGATTTTCCTTAGTAGATAATGATAATACCCCTTCATCGAGACGACAGGTGAGGGCATCTGGATTGCTTTTCATCTTGTCACGGCAGGGTGGAGAAATGTTTTGGGCTTCTCATGTCCTGGATAAAAAAGGTGGAGTTGGGGGGATACTGACTGTCCTGTCGTCGTTTATTTCCTATATGTCATGGATGGATGAGAGCAAATGGGAGTCACGGGGTGTGGATTGGGTTGGATATTGGACTGTATTGGATAGGAACAAAAGTGTGGATGTTGTGTTAGTGAGGATGAATGTGTACTGGCTTTTCCAGTTGGTGCGCATTTACAGCGACGCTGAATAGCCGTATGCTGTAAGATAGGATAGAGAAGCAAGCAAGCAAGCATGTATACATGCATGCATGGAATAGAGACCCCGGAAGGGACGGATTTGAATGAATGAGCGAGCGAGCGAGTATGTGCGTGCGTCAGAGGCTGAACCTTTATATGTGGGCTCGACTGAGGTGGAATGCAGGGGAAATGAGCTGGATGCTTCTGAGACAAGGCGCTGCATGCATGCGTGCTGCTGGTCTCGAGTTGAACGGTCGCACCGGGTGGATGGATGTAGGTATGTGTGTCTTGGATCTGTCTTGTCTATCTTGTCTGGCTTGCATATGGATATAGTCACGAGTTACGATACGTGGAGTTGTAATAAGCAAGTGAGTTAGTTATACTTTGACCTTGGCTTGGCTTGGTGAAGATATAGTTGTGTTGAGGCGTTATCAAGCCCACGCATGGAGACTAACCATCAGACCTCTGGGGTTACGAATGTTTTGCTGAACAGAAGTGCCTGGAACTGCACAATGTGAAGGAGAGGCGTCGGATTGTTTTAGTGTTGGTCATTGTGCAATTCCCCTTTGTTCGTTGAGTTGTAGTGAACACGGGTCAAGTGACAGCCTCATGGACATCAGAACGGATGGTGGTTCATTTTCGAGAAGTACAGTCACTTACTGTTCATTTTCCTATATAATAAAGAGAATCTCTCCTTTCGTTAGCTCATCACCATCATTCACGATAGCCATTTGACATCGTCATCTACACATACAGAGGCAACATCTAGCAAGTTCTCTTCCCAAATCTAAGTTTGTACAAGCAATCGCTAACTCACGATGCCTCAGAAGCGCAATTCAACCCGTAAACCAGTCGGCTTTCTCGACGCCCTTGGCCAATGGTCTCTATGTCCATCTCCTCCCCGTCGCAACCCCAACTGTCGTCGCTACCCTCGTAGCACTGCAGCTACTCGAGACGCTCGTCTCAAGAACGCACCGCCAGGCCTTAATCTCACTGCCTCTGAGTGGCGTCGGTATGCTAGTGTTCCTCCCAAGCCGGAGGATAACTGCTGGTGCCCCGACTGTCAGGCGGAAGCTGGCCCGAAGGCGGGGCCGGTTCCTTCGGGGCCGGTCCCTGGATCCGGGTGGTCGCACTCTGCTGCTTCGGAGGTTACGCGTGCCCCGGAGGCTGTTCATAGAGATTCGGGGCTGAATCGTCTCATGCGTCGTTCGAAGGTGAAGGCGGAGGCCTTGGAGCCGAGATTGAGACATCAGTGGAGTTATGATGGTGATAACGATGCGTTGTTTGCCAACATTCCTCGTCAGGAGCAGAGGAGTCCAGGTGAGATTGTCATCCATCGACAGCGTATGGGTCAAGATGGTCTCGAGATTGAGACGTTTGGCCACCGTGATAGTGTACGTGCCCCATCTGGTCAACGCAAGCATGCACATGTTGAATCTGTGACAGAGTCGCAGTTCTACACCACCCCTCGCCGCGCACCTCCCGTGCCTCGTCAGGAACAGTGGCCCGGACGGCAGGGGGCGATGAATCTGCCACCGCAGATGGCGGATGAGACGCACAACCGGATCAAGAGTTGGCGTGACAGCATCACGGGTGAGGATGTTGAACGGGCGCCTTCGACTTTTGGGGGTAGCAATGCTCCGACGGTTTGGCCGGGGATGAGAGACACGGCGAGTTTAGCCCCAGATGATAGTGTCACTGAGATTGTTCGCCGACATGAGAGATCTCGTGCTGGAGGACCCAAGGTTAGAAGTAAGCATCGTCGCCGCGGTGAATGAAGATGAGGAGGTGAAGCTGGTCTTTGCCAGTTGCCATGGTGTTGAGGTAAGTCGAGTTTTGGTGTTTGGTGTAAGTTGAAGGATGGTGCTGATAGCTACGTCTTGAACAAGACCTAGACTAGGCCAAAATGTCTAGAATAACAAATAAATCTCTTTTGTCTGCAAGATTTGTTTACCTATAATGATGTGGCTTTAAGCAATAGCTGACTGAGTTGATGCCCTTGATGGAGACTTACACCAGCTGAAGTAGGTACGTACCCATTCATGTCGTCTGCCCCACAATGTGATGTACCTGCCCATCTCCAACTCCAATTAAATTAAACGCGAACGCGGGTGAGGGAGCTTCAACTTATTAAACTTGGATCTTTATACATCACGCCCCGCAGTTACAGCAACACCACAACCCTCTCAGCAGACCATAATCTGTATCACCAATTGTCTTAAACAGCTTCAACATCTTCTCTGTTTACTCGCGACTCTGCCCAGCGCCTCAAAGACACTGCGTCGACCCTGCCCAAGGCTCTACGCCCTTTGCGACATCTCGGATTGCGAACGACGTCCCATTCTATTGCTTGAGGATTATGCATTCTAGCTTGTTGGGACAACCTTAATGTAAACTCTCCTCACATCCTACATTATAATCTCGACCCAGCAACGTCCTCATTCTCTCAACCATCGCATCTCTTCAACCCTCCCGCCAACTCGACTCTCCAGTAATCATAATGAACACCCTAGACGAGGATCGATTGTCCAACACCACAGACAATTCGGATAACGAAAACGACAATGACAATGATAACGATCGTGCCGAGCAGGACAACGATGCCGACGAGGCAATGGAGGACGTAGATCAGGACGCTGAAGGCGAAGACGACGATAATAACGACGACGAAGACGACGACGACGATAACAACGACGCTGAAGGGGATGCAGACGCAGATGGTGATGCAGAGGGCCAAGAGAGTCAACACCCTGCTACAGACTCCAACGACCAAACGAGCACTCAGATACAATCCGAGCACGACGGCGAAGCACCAAACCGCAGCAAAACAGCTACACCTGCGCCGAGTCCACCACTACACAAACAATGGCCCCAACCACGACCGGATTACGTTAATGCTCGTCTCTACGATATTGTGCCCACCATGGCAGCACCTCAGTCGACAAGCGTCAACGCCATGGCCATCACGCCCGATCTGCGATACTGGATTACTGGAGGCTCTGATGGCTACATTCGCAAATACGACGGTCCAAACACCATCAATGGAAAACTGGCCTTGACTGTTGCCCAGAGACATCCTTTTGTTGACAGCGTTACCAAAGCTGGCATTCTTATGTCGTACTGGGAGAACGAGGAGCCATCGCCTCCAGGCCGAGGTGATCAGGAGCATATCCTCTCTCCCGTCTACTCTCTCGCTGTCCACTCTCAGGCTCTTTGGCTTCTTTCCGGTCTTGAGTCTGGCGGTATTAATCTTCAGAGTGTCCGACACGATGAGGGCAAGCGGATTCATTGTCTACAGCAACACACCAACGCTGTATCCGTTTTGACCATGGCACAGGATGAGAAGAGCGTTCTCAGCGGCGGATGGGACAAGAACATTTTCGACTGGGACCTCAACACAGGCCAGACCATTCGTAGCTTTGAAGGCAATGCTGGTCAGATCTCAGCTCTTGAACTGCGTCCTGCCAGCGGAGCCCCCATCCCCGAAGATGACAATGAGCCATTGCCATCTACCACCATGGCCACCAACAACGGTGCCCCCATAGCAAACGGGAACTTCACAGACGGACTCACCAACGATGGAGTAGACGATATGAACGCCTCCTTCAACAACAACGCCAACAATGTCAACTCCAACGCCGACGGCCAAGCGTCACCCGCCCATGATAGTCTGTTCGGAGGCAGTGACGCGGGCAGCTTGTTCGGCGAGACAAAGGGAGACCAACCCTTTGGCCAAGACGACGACGAATTCGGCGCTTCATCGATGGACATGATGCCAAGTCACGGTCATGATAGTGCCATGGATCACTCAGGAGACATGGCCGCCCTCGACGCTGGAAACACACAACCAGCTGTCGTTGAGCATCCCCCTCCAGACACGTCCCAAGACGCAGGCGATGCCATGGACGTGGACCTCGTCCCAGCTCCAACACAAGCCACAGAATCCCAACCTCAAGACTCGCAACCTCCCGCATCCCAAGAAGCCCCCGCCTCTCCCACCATGCTAACATCTCAAACACCAACACACCACGACCCAACACAAACATCCTCAACTACATTTCTCTCCGCCGCGATCGACGGCTCTCTTCGCATCTGGGATAAACGCCAGCCCGACCCCGTAGCTCGCATAGGCATGCGCACCGGTGTCCCGCCCTGGTGTATGGGCGCATGCTGGAGTCCCTCAGGCAACGCCATCTATGCAGGCCGTCGAAACGGAACTGTAGAGGAGTTCGACATTCACAAGGCCAGAAGGAACTGGGAACCCCAGAGGACACTCAAGTTCCCCGCCGGCAGCGGAGCCGTCAGCGCCGTGAGACCCATGGTAAACGGTCGTCATCTCGTCTGGTAAGTCCCGTCCTTTGTCTTGTCTGTCTGCACCGCAATACTAACAACAGCAGCGCCTCGCACGATATTCTCCGTCTCTACGATCTCCGCGAATCCCGCGCCTTCAAGCACTCCACTGTCCCGTTCCTCATCATCCCTGGTCCCCCCCGCGCAGGCGTCATCTCCAGTCTCTACATTGACCCGACAAGCCGCTTCATGCTCAGCGCTGCAGGCACAAGAGGCTGGGAGGGCACCAGCACAGAAGTTCTCATCGGTTATGAGATTAATGTTACCAATGGCTAAATTCTTGGAAACCACGACATCCTTGGGTATATATATATACACCCAATAGTAGGATAGAGCCTTGATCTGTATTACGTGTCGGAGTTGGTGTTGGCGGGCTTGGTCCAGGGAAGTCTCCTCCAGAATAGCACTTAGACTAAAATTCCATTCTGATTCCTCAATTTCTCAACCGGCTTTAAGTTCATGCTCATTCACCATTTCACCACCACAAGAGTTGAGGTTTGATACAGAACTTGTACAATTTCTACAACCATTTAGAATACAACCAACTTGCAAGAGACGCAATCAGACGCCCTATCCTTCAGCTATCTTGCCTTACTCGACCCCCTCAACCTCCATCCGAGCATACACCACATTTCCATGCAATAATTATGAGTACGACCTGGGGTTGAGAATTTTTCGAGAAGCCATTCTTCTCGTCTCCGCCCTTCAATCGAAACTAATCAAGTCCTCAAATCCATCATCCTCACATGACTCAAGTACAGGCTGATCACCTTTACTCAATCCTTCCTCCCTTGGTTGAGGAGTGGCCAAAATGGTGTACGTAGACGTCGTGACCTGTCCATATTGGCGCTCACCATTCGAAGCTGTCGTTGTTTGACAGAAAGTTGCAGTGATGGTGGTCTTGGGGCATGGACTTGTCGGTCTGTTCCGTTCCAAATACTCCTTCAGCTCTTTCTCCTTCTGGGAAAGCTTCTGTGGGCTCCATTTATCAGTTAAGGAGCTCTCTGACGACGTACTTGCAGTACTCGGGGCTTTGCTCGTAGATGGAGTTGAGGCAATGGCCTCATAGTAGCCCACTTCCATGATTTCCTCACAAGTTAGCCCCTGCTGGACCTGAGCCTGTATCATTCGAGTCGAACCCGAATGAGATGATGTAACCGAGTTGTGTCCCGCGACAATAGAACCTTTCGGCTTTGGACGCCCCTCAGTGTGATAAGTGTGCGCTTGGGAGGCAGCCTTGTCGCTCTCAGAGGGTGGCCTAGAACTCGAGGCACTCTTTGGCTTGATGGTTCGATGGCCGGAACCTCCTCCGCCTCGTTTTCCGCCTCTGTTATTGCGTGTTCCAGCTCTCGAGATCCGACCGGCGGGTTTTGAGGAAGGCCCAGGAAGTCCCGGGGCTGGAGCTCTACAGCGTGGATGAGGGCATTCGCAAGGTGATCCACAAAGGGAACCGCACGGATGGCCGCAGTTCAAGACTCTCTCGCATCTTTCCTTGCACTTGATCTCCGACTGCTCGAATGGGTGACAAGTTAGTCCGCAAGGATGACCTTGAGGGCATGCTCTCTCACAACGTCTATCGCAGCCAGCTCCAGGGATAAGATCCCAGTCTTCGGTGCTATAAATATCGGTCTGTTCCTTGTGATTTTGGCAAATAACCGGAAGAAATGTGCCGATGCAGTTATGCGACGCGAATACGTCAACAACCTTAGACCATGTCTCATAACTCTCTGTTGATCTCATGAGAGTGTCCGAGTTGCCGAAGATATACATTCCACACTTGGCTCGGCTAGTGGCCACGACGGCCCGGTTTTCGTTCGCAACAAAGCCTGGACGAGAGCTTCGGACCATAGATAGAAGAATAATCTCATTCTCCTCACCCTGAAACCCGTCCACCGTCCTGACGGACCATTCCTTTGTAGGGTTCTTGATCGTCAAGACTGGATCTCGTCGCAGCTTCTCAGTAATGTGAGTGACCTGGCCCTTGTAAAATGACAGTATGGTGATTTCTCTCGGATGCACACCGTTCTGAACAAGATATCGCGTGAAGCCGACTATCATATCTGCTTCAACTGGGTTCGAAAAGGAATGATCGTCAACATTTTGCATCTCTTGACCTTCATGATCGAACCACCAGAAGTTCTTGTCTCCCATACCTGGAACGGGAGGTCGGTTCTTGATGTCATTGACAGATGCATGATCTGTGAGCCGAGTGTAGAAAGTGTTGACCACCTCACGAAGATTAGACACCATACGACGCTGAACTCGAAGCATGCTGTACGGAAGTTCGAGTTTGACTAGCCTCTCAAACAGAGAGACGTGCATATTGTAGGGTTCTTCGCTGAGTTTTCGAACGTCGACCTGAGGAACCAACTGTTGATGATCTCCGACCAGCACGATCTGATCGAGACTGGGGTACAACGCGGCGGTTATATTTGCTTCTCGTGTCTCAGCAGCTTCCTCGATCATTAAGATGCGAGGCTTCAGTGCTGCGATCAGGCCACGGTATTTGCTTAGTCCAGTGGTAGTGCATCCTAAAATCTGGATCTTCTCATCTTTGATGATCTTGACGTTGGTGTCCAAGCGGCTGATTTGGACATCGACACAGGCTGCTTCGTATTCTTTGAGCAGCTTGGGGAATCTTTTAGCCCTTGCGCTGATAAGATCTCGTCGTAGTAATCGATAGACCATCCCGCGCTCTGGTGGCTTGATCTTGTACAAGTCCTCGTGTTGATCCAATAACCTGCGGGCTTGATAACTCCAAGAGGTTGTCCTGGGAAGGGTACCAGTGAAATGGAACGCCATGGGAAAGAAAGCACCATGAAGTCTTTCCTTGTCATTCTCTTGCTTCGACTCGTTCATGTTGTCTTCTTCATTCACAGGAGCCTCGGCCTGATTCGTAGGAGGAACATAGATATAGGTTGTGTCCCGTTCGATGCAACCCTGTAGCCAGTGTGCAAGAGGATTGGTGATCGCGGTTCCATCATTGGCATCGACCATGTCCGCGGACTCCCATTCGTCGTCATCCAACGACTCGTATTGTTCTTTTGTGATGAGCCCTTCTTGGAGAAACTCTTCTGCAGGGATCAGGAATGCAGGGAAGCAATCTGATAACAACTTCTCAATTTTGCCAAGGACCTGTTTGCGAGTACTCTCTCCGCGGGAAGGGCCTCGGGAGAGCTTTGAGTTCTGTCTGAGGTTAAACAAGGAACGGCTTTCGATTACTTCATCTTCTGCACGCCCACCAAGACGCGCAATGATGGGATCAAAGACCAGGCACTGCTTCAGAAGTTGATCCAAAGCATGATTGGTTTGAGCAGCAACGATCACGGGCGGAACAGCTTCGTGTTTGTCTTGCCTAGCGTTGAGTGTTCGAACATGACTCTCAAGGGCCACGACGGAGGTGAATGTCTTGCCAGTACCAGGGGGACCTTGGATGACGGCAAGCTCTTGTTGAGTCATACGATCAAAGGCTTCTTTTTGTGAATGGTCAAAAGAGGCCGCTCTTGCTGGAACATAGGGAGTTTGTCCTGGGACATCGGCGAGATGGGCCGCGGTGCGCTCCTTGTTTGATCCATCAATGATGTATTTGTCAAATTTGGATCTGGTAAAGATGTTAATTGAGAATCGAGTGTATTAGGCAAAACACTTACTCGAACTTGGAAGCATGCTGCAATCCAACCATTGTGTGGCGAACAGTCTCAAAGTAACCCCCTTTCGCCTCGAGCATCACCATCTCAACTTCGGGATCAAAGACGGCAGTGTCACAGTTGGACCACATGATCTCTATGCGGGGCGGTGTGTTCTCATCCTCGTGATCCTCTGGGTTTGGTACGAGACCACCAAGAAGATACCGCGCCGCGACGACTGCGACAAAACACTCGGCGTTGAAATTGTCAGAGCGAGGAGACAAGACCACGAGCGTACCTGCCGTAAGTCGTCCGGACTGACTCCAGACTACCTTGGTGGAAGATCTCTCTGTTGAGAAAGAAATTCGACAGGCAGGTCCAGACTTTGCGAACAGATAGCCTTGGACATGTACCTTGGAGATGTAAGTTGACGTGTTAAGGAAGAAGAAGAAGGGTAACTGACTTGAGTATAGATGTAAAAGTTATCTCCCTCCATCATCGCAGGATCGTCCCTGAAACTGTTCACGGCTTGCCTGAGAAGCTCCGTGCCCTCGTAGCGGTTCATGAGGTATTGGTATTCGAGGTAATCGTTTTTGGCATTCTTTCCAACTGATTCCTTATCTGACCGGAGCTGGGGAAGCGGAGCAGAATCTATCATTGTCAATTCACTCGGATGAGGAATTTCGGGCGTCATCTGCCAGGGAAGGTTGCCAGGAGCATTGAGATTATGCTTGTGCGTGACATGCTGGGTAATTATCTCACAAGGAGATAGTTCCCGTGGAGTCTAGGAGGCATCAGTATGAGAAGAAAGGGTGGATTAAGTTGGTCTCACCTGGGGTCGGTCATCCATTTTGCGAAGCGCGAACAGGCTTTGCCTGCTGAACTCGGCGTCAGGGAGAAGTGCTAGGAGACTCTTTTGCCCACCAAAGTCAAACTCTGCTCTAGGTAGTGATATGATGCGGTTGAGCAATAGAGAAGGTCAAGTAGACTCGGGGCGTTTGATGACGGGATGGATATCTCAACAGTGTATGGAGAGAATGATGACGGAGAGGAAGAGTATGAGAAGAGACTAGAAGAGAGGAAGAGTATGAGAAGAGACTAGAAGAGAGGAAGAGGGAGACGAGAGATGAGGAGCAAAACTCCAAGCAGTAGAGAGGAAGAAGATGTGGTAATTCCTCAAGCAGGTGCGTGGTGCGTGTTGCGTGTTGCCCAGCAACTTTGGAAGTGGAAAGAGCGAGATTGAACGGGCGCTCAAGCTTGAATGAAAAGTCAGGCATGTAGGTATGCCTGAGGTATTGTGCAACAATGCAAGATTCTAATGGCAAGTTAAGGGAGCAATATCGTTAACAGCTGCCTGACAGCTGCCTGACAGCTGCCAGCCGCCAGCCGTTGTTATGCAGTGGAGACGGGAGGAGGTCGATGCCAGTGCCCCGGCAGGTTTGGGCTACCTCAATGGCAGTGCTGATACAGCCACTAACAATAAGAGATTGCTGAACTGCAAGTTCTTCAAAGAGGATTTAATATTCGTTATTCCAATGGTCGGGGTTTGCGTGATGAGTGTCGCGGTGTTTTGCTGGGTTTCTGGTAACTGCCCCCTTTCCAGCTAAAGCACCAATAATTCACAAAATAATAAAGGGTCTTTAAAAGAACACTTTATAAAGGTGAGTGTGTTCTTCAACCGTGTTAATTCGGTATCACAGGAGCGCTCGTTGTTGACTTGGAAATGCAGAACACTGTTCAGAAGCAGAAGGAGAAGGCTCGAACTTTTGGATGGCGGAATTTGAGGCCGAGATTGGGATAGTCAGACTTCTGACTGCTTGTCTCGCTGAGAAATTGAACATTAATATGAACCGTCGGTGGTCGAGTGGAGGATGAGTGTCTTGCTGTCAAACGACGTCGTTAGCTCAATTGAACAGGGCCGAGGCAATTCAGGGGGGCTACCGTTGATTGAGAATGTTCAAATGCATTCAATATCTCCAGACTCCATCCAAGATTAGTATCTGAGCGTAAATTGAGAGATTGTTGCGTGTCTGTCGCCTATTGTGTTCGATCAAGCAACGTCGTGATTTAAGGGGTATGTATCGTCTCCGGTGGACGATCGAGAATTCTCTTCAAAGTTGTTTCTAAACAAGCTCACCGGAGCGAAAATAGAGTATATCAATTATGTTAGAGAATACAAAAGAAAGGAATAGAAAGGAATAAGAGCAAACCTCCGAGGGACGCACAAAGTGTCTCTGGGCGAGATCTCGGGAGCCTGCAGATGGTGGCACTCCGTTTGCCGTTTTACTTTCCGCACAAATCTACCCAATCCATCATGTCAGTTTTACTACGATCCGTGTTTGGCAATTGTCTAATGGCTATTTGCAAAAAGTGTGCGCTCAAGGCATCGCCGTGTCGTGTGTTCAGGGGTGGACGGGATGTTGAGGCAAGTCTTTGAGTCAGAACTGTAATGTGATGCCTGCGTCACCTTCTAGAAGGGATGGAAGCAATCTGTCAGTCATGAATGATTCAGGCCTGCATGGTCCATGTTTCACGGTGGAGGGTATTAAAGCCCTTGATGATCTATCAAATACCCCCAACACCGCATGACTGCCTCTTGGTGACTTATGTAGGATGCTGACTGCAATAAGCCGTGAGACATTGAAGGCATCTATCGACAGTTGTATATGCTTTGTTCTTGGGAGGATCAGGCTGCATGCAGCAAACACTGGCCACATTCATTGATCCACAACACAAATCACATATGCAGGCAAACTCCATCTTTGATCACAGGTACGGGAAACAGCAGACAGATGCGAGAATGATTGGCGATTTCATTTCCCTTCAGGGTCTTCCGTGTATCAAACCCATCCCCCATAGCTATCTAGTAATGGTCCAGACTCATGAGCCATGCAATCACTCGTCTTCTCCTCTTACACAAGTGTTGGTACACCACAGAACAAGCCGTTTACAAATCGCTTTTGGAACCCGTGATAATGACTCAACAGACCAAAGCCTCCTTTCGCCAGAAGATGCCCGCCGCATTCCCTTGACCCCATTTCGCCTGCTAAGAACGCCAATCAACACCTCATAGTATGCACCCCGGGACACTCGTTGTTGTATATGACTCGCAAAAGACAAGCATTCTGTCTTGCTGAAACGGTATCTGGCTCAAAGCTCTTCAAATTATCGCGAAGCCTGCGTGCTCCAACTCGGCGCCGTCGGGAAGAATAGGCCGCCCTTGCATGGGGAATGGCCAGAAGAGAGGGTTCTCCAGATTATCCCCTAGTTTTTGAACCGAAGGCGACTGCTCTGATACTGTCGTCATGAATGGCCCCACGCCCCATTGGCACGTTATATCTCCCTCCCGTATGTTTGGAGCAAAGAAGTTGAGGCTTCCCGTATGCGGCTGAACGAGGCGATCGTACTCCTCCGCCGTGAGCTTTTCGACGTTGTTCTCCACATCGATATTCCACTTCGCAGCTAAATAACGTAGTATGTTCAGGGCTTGCTCGGCGAACTGATGGCAAGGAGCCATCTCGGTAAGGTCCGAGATACCCTGGGTGATGGATTCGGCCACCCGGGGGTCCAACTTGACCGCCTTCTCCATGTCAGCCTCAGTAGTGTCTGAACCAACATTCGTTGCACCGACTGCCAGATGCATGATGGCCGAGGTCAGAACAAAATACGGTACGAAAGAAGGTGTTCTCCGTAAGGTGTAGAGCGAGGAGTAAGATCTTAGAAGACCCTGGATAGCGTCGGCTGCCTGTGAACAGACATCGCGAGGCGACACCTTGGATCCGATGATCCGTAGCTTGATTAGAGGCCGAAATAAGAGTAAAATGGCAAAGTGATAATACATGCTGCGTTGGTTAGCACATGGTCTGAGGGTTGGTATGCTCATGTCGAGACTCACTGAGCAAACAACACAGCTGGGGTAAAGTTATGTCCCAATCGAAGAACCTCAGGTATGCGATCATACCAATTGAGGTACTGTGTGTACATGTTCAAAAGCTCTCTCGCTGTAAGAGGTTTCCCCGGAGAATGTAGGATATACAAAGACTGGTGCACCAGCTCACTCAGTTCGCAGAAGCATTTATATACAGATCGGACATTAGATGGCTGCTGGCATGAGCGTTGTAAGGGGGCCCCTGTTGACGTTAGCAACAATCATGAAGTGAACATAGCAGGAACCTCACCATCATCAGTATAAGGCACCCACAAAGAGGCTTCGATATCTCCTATTATGGCAGGTTTTGGGGGTAAATGTGGGAAACAAGAACATTGGGGCAATGAACCTGTAGCAAGAGACCATGCACTGTGAATACCTGTTAGATAAGAATCCCACAACGGAAGGGGAAGCATACTGGTCCAGCGCAAATGCACCCCAGAAGGTTGCTGCCTGCACGGCAAGTTCATCCTCATCTCCTTCGTCCATTATCCGGTGGAGTCCCATCTCGATGGCGAGTCGAATACTTTGGCCAGCGTAATACCAACTCTCCGAATCTCTCCCACAACTAGCCTCTCGGATTGACATTATCCCCAATGCTTGGATAGTTGTGAGGTTGTGATGGTCTGTTTCTTGAGCAAATAATCGCAATGACTCCTTGAAAAAGTGATCACCAGAGGTGTATGGGTCGTTGGGATTGGCACGAGACATAGGTTGGTTAGAAAAACGACACCCTAGTGCGAGGAGGGCATTCACCAGTATGGGTGAACAGTAGCGATTTCGGCCATCTTGGAAATCTTGCAGGAAATGCTCTTTGCTCAGGGACGCAAATGTCGGGTACTCCCAGCAGAAATACAACGCCAAGAGGTGTTGGACGAGAACGCTATCGCTTGTAATCACAGTCCATGTTGAAGTCGGTGTTCGGAGTTCTGGTGCGTTCAAGGGCGACAGAATTTGTTCAACGCCACGGTATCGTGGAAGACCGTCTGACATTTGATCAGGATGCATCCCTTCTGCCCAAGACCCAACTCGATTTTGTGGCGGCCCCCGCATATCGGCCGTCCAGTTCATGACATCGGGGTGCGAGTTACTTCTCGTTGAACCGGTCTGGCTATGAAATGAGGACTGCCAGGGACTGTGCTGGCCCATCTCGGCCCTCATGGAAGGCTGCTGCTGTGATGGATGATTCACGCCGAGACTCATGGCTGCCAATGTCCCTAATCCACCTCCTGGAAACCCTGGCGCAGGGCCCATCGTAGGCGCCTCAGGTCGGGTAGAAAAGGAGGGTATCGAGCCTGCCCCGGAACGTGGTGCGGTTGCGAGCCATTCTGAAATGGCTTCAATGGATTGACCGCCTCGAAGACGTGTTAAAACCTCTTCCCATAACTCTGGTCGAACAAGTGCGGCGAAGACCTGGTCACTGGAGCGCTGTTTCTGTCGGAGAGTCTCGATTTCGGTTCGCAGGTTCTCTTTCGACTGGCGCACGGGAATCTCGTATACACACTCAACATCTTTCTGTGCTTTACAGCGTCCACACGGGTTTTTGCCATCACACTATCGAGCGTCAATTGTTAGAAAAAAAGAAATTACAGGTACAAGCAGTACGGTCCATAGACAGACTCATCGAACAATAGTGAAAGTCCTTCGCGGATTAAATAATATGCTTCGTGGTGGGACACTATGACGTACAAGGAAAGTGAAGGATGAGGGCCAACCACACAACTAGGGACATCTAAAAGCAGGACAAAGCGAGGTGATCTGCTACATACCTTTGCGCGTTTCTTGCGACATTCTGTGCAGGCATTGGGCGTCACGACACCCAGCCCTCGGCGACGTTTCGAGTTTTGTGTATGGGTAACGTTGGTTGCAGGACCAGATGCAGTCGAGGGTGTGTTGGAAGATTGAACTGAGGTGGGGGTCGGATTTCCCTGTGAGGAAGCTCCCCCAACCTGTGTAGTAGCTCCTTGAGGCGTGTGCTCAGCGCTGGGTTGCCTTTGACTGGCACCATCAGAATGTTCAGTGTCAACATCCATCGCTCGAAGTATCAGCCTTGCTGGAGGCTATCTATCGCAAAGGGGCAAAGAATGTGATGCGGGGAGGAAAGGTTCGTGGTTGTCGTGTGTCGAACCGGACGGCCGTCGTGAAGCTTTGGGGCTCCAACCTTCAGCTCGAAGAGCTTTGGGGCGGGATGAGGTCTTGGAGGGGCGACGGCGGCGGAGGGTACGGCGCAATCTGACATGCTGCGAGGGGATTCGCGATGGTGTCGTCAAAGTTAAACCCCAAGTTTAAAGCTTGAACTTTCGTCTTGCTTTCTGGTCATCACCAAAAATGCAGCGTTGGTATTGGTAGCAAACTGAGGATACCTAGTTTGGCTGCTGTCACCTGAATTGCTTCTGCTTTCTCGTTCGCGTCACAAACGGCTTGCAGTGGGGATAATGCGATGCGGAGACAAAACGCTTGAATATGGCCCACACAAGCTCTCACAAATTGAACCAAGGCGAGTCGCAGTTGGAAGCTGGAAAAAGATTGGGAAATACGCATTCGTCGACCTAGCTAGGAGAGGGCTAGGCTCTGGCACGACGTAACCGAATTAGAGGTGAGTGATCTTTGAGGCTCGCGAGCTGGAGGATACGCGGTCTGGGGTTCGAAGGAGCTCGAGGCCGACTCCGCGTGGCAAGGGACGAGGAAAAGGATGAGTGCAATAGTCCTAGATCAATGGCGCATTGGAGCGCGCAGTATTGTTTTCTGTTCTCGTAAATTTTTGCGACATGCAAGAGGGATTAACGATGTCGTTAAGAAGTATTGGTATACCTGGTGTCCACTCGATCGTCGATTGCGCTGGCAATAGAAGCTAGTAGAGGATGATGGCCGTGGTCCATGCACGGCGGCGCGGATTGACAACTACTGACTTGAGAGTTGAGACCGTTGATGATGGGAAAGTAAAAACGAAATCAAGAGCGGAAATGTTGCGCATAAAGCGGAAGTTGATTATTTCGAAGTAAAAAGGAGTTCGTAGGTATGGAAGAAAGTGCGGGACATGGGGCGATCAAGACTGGCTGTATGTATCTGGGATGGGAATCTCGTGCGGCTGCGATTGTGATTGCGATCACGATTGTCGTTGCGCTCGATTCAGGTTCGGGCCGGTTTAAACAAAAGCATAGAAACTCGGCGAAGCTTTTCGATTGGTACCCTGTTGATGTGTGTGTTTCCTCGGTGGCCTTTGCTGGTAGATGTTTTCCGGCCTCGCTCGATCATGGAATCTTGTCTCACGCTGCTTCATGTCCGGAAATCAAGGATGATCGAGCCGCGGCTATGGAGGTTCTGTAGGATGGGTATAGAGCGTTGAATGAGAACTCAAGGTCGTGGTTGATAATATGTACATACGTTGAGGTTAGAGTAGGAGCTTGCTCTGCCTGAGGTTGAACTCCAAGAAGTTGCCCTCAACCGTGTGTGATGTGATGACGGGGTCGTTCCGCTTTTGGCTGCTGAAGACAGAACAAACTCTATTTTCGACTGACAAACGTTTTTTTGCCTCTGTAATACAAGGATTAGGCTAGGATTGTTTGATTGACAGTTTCTAGATAAACGTGAGAGCCGCCATGAGATCGAAGTTCAAGCTGTAGTCTGAGTGGACAATGCGTTCAATGAATCGTCACTCTGCAGCTGGAGATCATCGATGAGCATTTGTTACCACTCGACTCGACTCGATTCGTACTTTTATCGCCATATGAACTGCAGATCATGTCCTCTTTTTGACGGGTTTGTTGCGTGAGTCAAACAAACCAAGTTAGTCGGCACGGCAATTCTCCTCATCTGCTTGACAAGGAAACCTCCAGAGAGACAAAGCAAAGTTGTACGCCCTCAAACTTGTCTTCAAGCCTGATCCAAGGTCACATCACATACGCCTCAGACACCCACCCAATTGGATGAGTGCCGAGTCTTCCAGATTGTGCATGCTTTCTTGCATTGCATTGGCAGCTCTTCGACCCTCCATCTCATAACTTTCACATCAATTAATATTCAACGTGCAATGAGATCCAAAGGAAAAAAACGTTCAGGTGAGGATGATGTCAGAGACATAGGTAGTTTCTCTGCTTACCCCAGCATTGATCAGCCATGATGTTCTGATCGTCAGAAGCCTGCCACATCCTAGACTGTCCATCAATAGCCTTCATGCCAGGGCCACCCGTCAACCTGCCAGGTCTGTCTGCCCCTCTAAACCTTACTTACCCCACAGTACCTACAAAGGCAGCCCTCAAAAGTTGATGACTGCGAAAGATATATAGAGTCAAGACAAGATTTGAAGGGAGGGTTCCCTTCTATGCTTTCTATAATTTTAGGAGATTTAGAGCTAAGTGACCTTGCCTAGCCTACTCACCTGGTCTCTCTATGATCTGAAATGCCCCGTTACAAGGTACCTATGTGGAAGGTTTGATATCTTAATAGAAGCGGGGTCTTTAGCTAGGGTGCCTCCATACGCCATTCGTTTGACAGCTGGAGCTTCAACACTCAATCAATTCAGCTTCCATGCATCTTAACCTAGGTAGGTACCTACAGCTGAGCTGCACTGCAACATCATCCTCCAATCGCCATAAAGCGTGCCTGGTGCTTCGATTATCTACAGCTGGAGGTGCTTTCACTGTCAAAAGGGAAGACGAGACGGACGACTCTTCTGTGATAAAAGGAGGCAGAATGTCACTGCCATGTATACATAGTTGATTGACAGACAATATTACTCCAACATCCACTCATCCTATGATTCCATGCTATGCATAACCTGGTTTTCCAAACGCAACCCGACCGCGCCCCGTATGCATGCGCCCCGTTCCTATGCACCGCTATTATACAGGTTCGTTCCTCAACAACAAAAGAAATGGTCATATACCCTTACTCTCCGTCCAAAGCTATGCAAATGGCTCGCGACGCCCCTTACTTGGACTTCGGCCGTACTTGACAGGACTGCGCCCTCGATCTCCCTTGCTGGGGCTTCGACGAAACGAAGGGGTATAAGGCGGTGGAAGAAGCGTCTTCATTTTCGGCGGTGTACTGTCCGTATCGGTACCCTCGTCGAGTAACATGTGGCGCTGCATTCTTGGTGTCTGTACTGGAACCCACATGAATCCAGGCCCGTTCTCTGGGGCCATTGATGGATCATGAGGTGGAGCTACAGGATGTGACTGTACTGGTGCTGCTGGCTTGTTGACAGCGTATCCGCCCAGGAAAAAGTTGTTCGCAAAGGCGCAGAAGATGAGAACCGCGAAGAAGAAGCCCTATAGAGTTGTTAGCTTTGTGACCAGGAGCCTGTTCAAGGGACAACTTACCCAGGCCTTGAGGTTCATGGCTTCGGAGAATTCGTTGATGATTTCAGCAATTTGCTTGGCTGTCACCTTGACTCTCATGATAGCTTCAGGACTTTGTGTCATGCACTCAGACCACTCATTGCAAGCTGTCCTAAGCGCGGGACGGTCATTCTTTGCGCACCCGTTGATGTTGTATTGGGTCTGACATTCCGTAATCCTGCCCATGATCTCAATTCGTGCCATCTCGTTTGCGTTTTCGATGTCTGTCTTGACCGTGCTGACGATGGACCAGCCAATGTAAACAAAGATTGATACAAGGAAAAAGTTCACAATCAACTTGATCCATCTATACAGGTTGTCAGGGGCGTTGGGATGCTCATCCAACATGTGGAATAGAGATCCTAAGAATCCCATTGGTGCTTCCTTGGTCGTTTTCTTCTTGCCACGAGGCCGTCTCGGTGCGATGCTATCCTCCGAGTCGGAGTTGGAGTCGAAGTCTGATCCTGACCAGCGCTGTCGAACTAGGCTGCCGAAGACGTCCCTATCGAGGTTGTGCTTCTTTCGCTTGCGGATGCGTTCTGATGCCGAGAAATCTCGGCTAGATCGAATTTCGCCTCGACCTGGTGTATGCTTCTTCATCGAGAAGGGAGCCTTGCTATAACGGTAGGACTTGTCAACTTTAGAGGGACTCGTCATGCCACCCATGTTGATATCGCCCATACGGTCCGCTTCAGGGGTGTCGTTTGGAAAGTCGGATGCCTCTGTCGGCGCAGGGCTATCCTCTGCTTCAGACATGGGAATTTCCTCAAACGGTCGTCGGGGCGTTGTGAACGCAGGGTTTCGGAATGCTGGTGCGATAGGTTTCGAAGATGCCTGGGGAGTAAAAGAGAATTGTGGTGGCTTTGGTTTTGAAGGTGTCCCGGGATTTGCGAAAAGGCTCGGTTTTGAGGGGGAGCCAAACGCTGTACAAAGGGTTAGCAAAGAGTTTCTTGTCGTTATCGTAGCTACAACCGGAGCTGGTTGTTAAAGGTTCAACTGACTATTTTGCGAGCTCTTGACTTGTGTGAAAGGGCTTGATGGATCAAGAGGGCCAGTACCGGTCTGGTATTCCCAGTCCATGTGACCTTCGTAAGTTCGACGATCCATAATCGTTTAATAGCTACCTTTGCGATAGCTCGAATGTTTACAGTGCAAGGTTCACCAGATGGAGGGACGGAAGTCGGGGTTGACGTGGTATGTACGTCCTGGGTGAATGAACACCTGCAGACCGAAAACAGCTGCGAACCAGATCCATCAATTAACAGGCCAATTCCACCGTGGCAACCAAAAGGCCAACCAAGTAAACAAACGTGCGGGCCACTCACATGCCTGAGGCTGCTAACGGCCCGAGCTTCGTGATTATGTCAGCAGACAGGGGTCGCGCCTCACACCTGTGGCGGCTCCAGCCCGACAAAGAAGAAAGTTGAGTGAAGAGTTGCGAATTATCAATCTCTCATCTTCACAGCTTCCGCCCGCAATTTTTTAAGTAAAGAGCTCCCAAGAAATCTATTAGCCGCAAATACTCGAGAGATCAAATAGCCGATAAAGAATTGCCAGACCAATCTCACGCGATCGACGACGCGACGCCATGTCCGAAAGGGATTCTCCCATTGGCGAGCACGCCAACGAGCCCGTCAACGATGGTCAGGAGAAAGACTACGAGGATGCTGTCGCCGCCGCCGACTCTGACCGCGACTCGGATGCGCTGTCAGAAGTAGACGAGGATCAGTTCGAGGATTACGACCCCGAAACAGCGAATATTGAAGACCGCCCCGTCGATATCGATGAGAATGTTGCTCGCACATTGAAGGCGACGAAGCGGAAGCGCGCAGATGGAGAGGCCCCAAAGAAGCCTCGAGAAGGCCGCCGAGACAAGAAGCGCCGAGATCGGGATGATGATGTTGAAATGGATGATGCAGACGATGGGGGTAAAAAGTCACGACGATCAAGACGTGCTGCCGGTGATGGAGAACGACGCCCTCGTGAGAAGGCTGCCACCCCGGAGCCTGACAAGGATGAGAATTTGACACCGGAGGAGCGACGGAAACGAGCCATCGACCGAGCTTTGGATGCAGCGATCAAGAAGCCAAGCGGACCCAAGCGCAGAAAGAAGGATGAGATTGTAGGTTTTCCGATACACATAGCCCAGGCTCCTGCTAATCCATCTTACAGGATCTCGAGGATGAGATTGATGATCTTCTAGCGGATCTCAAGGTGCAGATGGAACAGGCATGCCAGGCCGACAACCAGGCTCGTGAGGCTGGCCAACCAGCCCTGCACAAGCTGAAGCTGCTCCCAGAAGTCACCGCTATCCTGAACCGTAACAACGTCCAACATGCCGTTCTAGATCCCGACACGAACTTTTTGCAGCACGTCAAGTTCTTCCTGGAGCCCCTGAACGACGGATCCCTTCCGGCATACAACATCCAGCGTGACATTTTCAATGCTCTCGCCAAGATGAACATTGAGAAGGAAGTACTTCTCAGTAGCGGTATCGGAAGAGTGGTTGTCTTTTATACTCGCAGCAAGAAACCTGAGCCCAGTATCAAGCGAATTGCAACCCGACTTCTTGGAGAGTGGAGCCGACCTATTTTGAAACGAACCGATGATTACAAGAAGCGACAGATCGAGACTCGTGATTACGATTATGAGTATGTACCCTCTTACCGTCTGGTTTCTTATCCCATGCTAATTATGATTCTAGCGCTGCGAAGATGGCACAACGCCAGAAGGCAAACTCTCAGTTCAGTCTATCCCAGCGTCCTGCTCTCAACGCTAAGGATGCTGAGCGCGAACGTATCCTGGCCCCCGAGCGAGGTAACAACTCGGCGCGTATGGTCAACTTACCCTCGAGCTACACTGTTGCTCCTCAGAGCACCTTTATGGGATCCCAGAACTCCAGCCACCGTCCCCTTGGTGCTGGTGGTATGGAGGCATTCCGCAAGATGGCCCAGAAGAGCAAGAGGCGGGGCAACTAAGTCTCCGAGCTGAATGTTGCCATTCAGGGCTTCTTAGAACGTGTCGGTTGTAAACTATTAGTTGATATCAGAGGGGTTGGTTGATGTATGCGGGTTCTGGGTTTGGCGTTAAGGGCGTACAGATACATACTAGGCTATTAAACTCATCAAAATTGAAGTCCTTATGATGGGCTAATGCAAATTGCTTTACGCTGATCTGCGATCCTGATACTCGTGATGTGAAGCGTGGCTGTCCCGTGCTCTTGAGACAGCAGATGACATGAGTGATAACCATCCCACGTGGCCTTGGTAGATTCGCATGTTGAACACATGAAAGGGAGGGAGCATAATTGATGTGGCGAGATCATTGACTCAGCCCTCAGAATCCTACAGTATTCGTGGCAGGACAACCTCGGTGCATGTTTTGTGCGAGCGTATCCTCAAGACCTGAATAAAGAATCGCTTCTGCACTTTGACTCGTGTAAGTGGAACACAGGCTGGAGCTGGATAATGAGAATTAAATCCCAGATCCTGGTACGACGGAGTACCGTCCCAAATTGTTCAAGTCGAACATGTCTATTACTCTATTTCTATTTTTCTCACTGGGTCTCTCTTTAGATGGCGTTTCACGACTGGACTCTCGGGAATTGTTCCTTGGTAAGTCCCTGGATCGGTGACGTCAGATCGGGTATTGAAGCCCAAGATTCCGCATTGGAGAGGTTGGCGTTTAGATGCCTTATGATTGCGAATACGGGCTGAAGGGGAAAGCTGAGTAATATTGGTAGCTATAGTAATAGTAAAAATAGCAAAGTGATATTTGGATCAAGTTGAATCGAGCACAGTCATGTCTGTAATATGTCTGTATCTTAGAATAATACCTTAACTTACGGTAGACTCGCCGCATCCTTGCAGAAGACAACCTGGCATGTTGCTCAAGTACCCCACGCCCATGAGGTACCTGCAAGGTCTTGGAGAAATGGCGTCAGTTTCTTGGAATCTGCGAGTGCGCGAGACGATCTAGCGCCGGCTCTGAGAGTATCATTCTGAATGCCGATACCTGCTCCAAATGCCACCCTAGTGAAGCTGTCTCAACCCTATGTTCGTTGTCTGCGTCTATTTCAGGCACAGGGGTAAAAGATCAGAGACCAAGTTTCTGCTGAAGGATATTTCCTCTGGCGCATCGTCATTGTCTTGTCACGAAGAAGTTGGTCGGACTTCTCCAGGGCCGTGAACTGCAAAGCGGTTTTAGATATCCACTACATGCATGCATCCTGCGGAGCGTCCGCCTTCGGAGAGACTCTTGTTATCGTCATTGAGGTCTCGATCATGTCTCGTCCTTTTCATCTGATGCAGTATGCTTTCGGATGAGACTCTCCATACTATAGCTCTGTGTCAAAGAGTTTCTCACTCTGTAGTATGCTTCCATAAACCGAGACAATTGGAGCTCAAATCATGTCCGTGTCTCCTTCGTGCGCTAGGTTTTAGATCGCAAAACTTGAGAAATAGCTCTGCACTTGCACTTGTAGATACTGTACATAACTTACCTAGCTGACTGGAGTGATTGCAAATTCTGTTGGCTCTGATGCAAGAGTCTTCTTCCCACCTCATCAACCCAGACTAGACCCTGTCTTCTTACTGCCCCTCCTTGACTCTGACTGATTATAATTTTCTTCCTTTTGCTTTCCATTCTACTCCAAGATTCTACCCAAACACCTACAGAAACCGACACAAGCGATTACTCGGTTAACCAGATCACATTAAAGTATCCTTACAACAGCCATTAACTTACCTACCCACGGAGTACACTGTGACCAATCCACAAATACAAGCTCAGGCACCGGCTCAGGCACATTCATTCACTGTACTTGGTTGATCCTTGGTAAAGTTGCGCCGCCATTTCGCAGCATCTTTTGATTCGACTTGCAAAAGATCTACCAACGCCACTGCCGCACATCGACCGCAATTACCAACCGTCCTCATCTCCCTGGTCTTCTTCTCCTGACTCTGTCCGACACCTTGAACCATTCGAGCGATTTTTATATTACTTAAGTATCACTCACTACGAAAGAAAGAAGGGAAAAGAGAAACCCTATATCCATCGAGCGAGCGAGCGATCGAGCACTTACAAGTGCCCCTCTTCCCCCACTTCACCACCTCGACACCCATTTATTTATTCTTATCGACGCCCAAGTAACCAGACGCTGTCGCATCCGATACTACGATAAACCGTTGAACAATTCCCACGACCTAGACCGTTGACGACTTGGCGATACAATCTCCAGATTCATTCCCGACTTTGCCCTAGAATATAGACTCTATACTGTCGCGCGCAGGCAGATTTGACGACCCCAGCATAATGAACGGCACACAATCCCCCGACGCCCAAAAGGCTTCGAATGCCAATATCAATGGAACCAGCAGCGACAATAGCAGTCTCGCGGCCAAGAAGCGCAAGAAGGACCTCAAGCCTATCATCACCATGGAAGGTGTAAACCAGCCAGATGGGTATGTATAAGAATATTTCCTTGTTCGTCTTTTTGTTTTGGTCGCAACCTGTTTGGCTGCAGTTGTATTGTCTTCGCAACTTCTCCCCATGTTTAGTTTTTATTGCGATCGCATCGACATACCCAACCTTTCGGAAACACCATGGTCGCACACTGTTTTGATCATTGTCTTGAAATCGCTGGTTTACGAAATGAATGGCCTTATCCAAAAGCCTCCAAGCCGCTGGTCCGATGTCGCCTAAGATCTTGACACACCCCAACCTATGTTGCTAGCTGCATACAATATCAGGTGTTGCTGTGAATATGAGAACAGGTCCACGACTTTCTTGTGTCTATCTGAGGGGGTCATGATGGCTTCAAGCAAGATCAAGAATCACATCATCAAAGTGGTCCAAAGATACGCTCGCTCAACAGTACAGCACAGGACGCAGCGTTGCATCATTTTACAACTGGAGCAGAAGCAGATTGAAACAAGTGTGGACACTGCTCACAGTGGCTGTTCTGGCTGGAGCTTGGGGCCCGTGTGCTTGGGCCTTGGTAGGATGGGGCAGGACTCGATCGATCACTGGGTCCTCTGTACCTGATTTCGGCCTGCCCTGAAGGTGGTGCGGTGCGGTCACTGCGGTGCACACACTCTCAGTCAGTCACTTGCCCGTGGCACTTCCGAATGTATGTGCCTGAAGCTGATGGATGTGGAGGAGCATGAGAATGTGATGGCGATGGTGGTTGTGGACATGGCTGTCTGATCTGTCTACCACCTGACTGAGTTGAGTTGGCTGCACTCTGCCATCACTCTGCATTCTGTCTGTATTCTCGCTCCCGGTCTTGGCGAGCTGGACATTTGAGCCTTGAGCTCTCAAAGACCCTTTATTCGTCGGACGGGACGCTCCGCATTGCGCCGCGTGCCAGCCATCTCATGGCCTCTCCAGCAGGGCCCTAGAAAACAGAACGCCAAGCGGCACTGGTGCAGATCCGCAAAGACGACGGACTCTCTGAGCCCAGAGTCAAAGAAAAAGCGAAGCAAATCAAAATCAAAGACAAGGAGCACGCACGCCCGCCCCGGAGCCCAGTCAACTTCTAATCTCCAACAAATCTCCCTCGACTTGGCCTCGTCTGATTCTATACTATTTCCTCCTTTCTTTCTTCTGTTTTTGTTTCTCCCTCGCCTCGCATCGCAGTTCAGTCTTCACCCCAGATTGCATTGCTTGCTTGCGGTCGACCATAAACCGCTACCATCGCCCAGCGAACGGACGTCTTTGTCATCTTCGTCATTTTCACCAGATCCTTGTTCTCTCCCTCGCCTTTCCTTATCCCCCGCTCATAACCCGCCACGCCGCTCACCGGCTTATTTGTCGCGACCTGCCTGCCTGCTACCTCAATTATCGCCATTTTCACTGCTTGATCGATTGACTCGGGCTTGTGTTTTTGGAGTCAAGGAGCAAATAGGGACAAAGGAACAGAGTCAACCAACAACGCCCGACTTGTTACCGTACCAGCGCAAGCTGCGTGCGTCATGTGAAGACACCATGACCAGCTTTCTCAAATCAAGGTTGCACTTCCCTGCCTGTCCCGTTGATGCTTTTTCTCGATTGCAGTTTGGCGCCCAAGCTTAGGCGTTTGTTTCACCGCTGTCAATTCAAGGCCCGAGTCTTTTTGTGCCGACCGGATTCACAGACTGGAAGCGCCGGGCAGTTGATTGATCTGATCGTCTTGACTCGCTGCTACGTTATCGTCTGGATGATGTTTTGATGCTTCCCCGCCATTTCACTACACCCAAGCCCAATCCGGCAAAGGTCCCCCACCACGCGCAAGGCCTCACTCAGCTCTTTCGCCGCCGTCGCTGTCCCACCAAATCTTGCGACCGTGGTTGTTTGATCTGATTGCATTGGCTCCGCCTCAACTCTTATTCATCATAGACACGTCGCTTTTGTGCGCTGATTTTTGCCGCATCCTGAGATATCTTTTGAGCCGCCACTGACCTCCTTTTTCCTCCTCTAGATCCCATCAGCTCTCAGCCATGGCCCACTCCCCCTCTTCCTCGTCCGTCGAAGACGCCGCCGAAAATACTGCAGATGAGGAGGATTCTGAGGATTACTGCAAAGGTGGTTACCACCCAGTACAGGTTGGAGAGAAGTTCAAGGATGGAAAATACACAGTTGTTCGCAAGTTAGGATGGGGTCATTTCTCAACGGTCTGGCTGTCCCGCGACAACACCAACGGCAAGCATGTCGCCCTCAAGGTCGTCCGTTCCGCCGCCCACTACACCGAGACCGCCATCGACGAGATCAAGCTTCTCAACAAGATTGTCCAGGCGAAGCCTGATCACCCCGGTCGCAAGCATGTCGTGAGTCTCCTCGACTCGTTTGAGCACAAGGGACCCCACGGCACCCACGTCTGTATGGTTTTCGAGGTCCTTGGAGAGAACTTGCTTGGTCTCATCAAGCGCTGGAACCATCGCGGCATTCCCATGCCTCTCGTCAAACAAATCACGAAGCAGGTTCTCCTGGGCCTCGACTACCTCCATCGCGAATGTGGTATCATCCACACCGACCTGAAACCAGAAAATGTCCTCATCGAGATTGGAGATGTCGAACAGATCGTCAAGCGCGTTGTCAAGCCTGAAGCTGCCGAGAAGGAAAACAACCGCAATGGGCGGCGGCGTCGGAGGACTCTCATCACCGGCAGTCAACCACTCCCGTCCCCTCTCAACACTAGTTTCAATCAGACCAACCTTTTCCCCTCACCGAACACCCACTCCAGTCTTGCTGGTGTTTTGAACGAAGGTAAGTAGTCTGGGAATCGTCATCGCCATTCTATATCCAGTGTCAAATGACTAATGCGCATTCACCCGTAGGCAAATCACCAAAGGAGGCATCCCCTAAGCCTGAAGATTCTCAGAAGCAACGGGAAAAGTCTGCGTAAGTTGTCTACTACTCAACGAATTAAGGTTTAACAAAGGTTAACAATTCCTTCCCAGCGATCTTCTCAGCCGAGAAGTCTCGGGCATATCTCTAGATAAATCGAACCCCCCCTCTGCCTCAACGGGCGAGAAGCGCAAGGCAGAAGATGTGCACGCCTTCGACGTTATCAGCGTCAAGATTGCAGACCTGGGCAATGCTTGCTGGGTCAACCATCATTTTACCAACGACATTCAGACAAGACAATACAGATCACCCGAGGTTATTTTAGGTTCCAAGTGGGGTGCTAGCACTGATGTATGGAGTATGGCAGCTATGGTATGGATGATCCCGACTTTGTCGTTGAGAACTTTGTTGTCTTCTGTGGGACATTGCTGACGGTTGGCTTTTAGGTGTTCGAGTTGATTACAGGCGACTACTTGTTCGATCCTCAGTCAGGTACCAAATATGGCAAAGACGACGACCATATTGCTCAGATCATTGAGCTTCTTGGACCATTCCCCAAATCTCTATGTCTCAGTGGGAAGTGGAGTCAGGAAATCTTCAACCGAAAGGGCGAATTGCGCAACATCCACCGACTGCGGCATTGGGCTCTACCCGACGTGCTACGTGAGAAGTATCACTTCAAGGAAGATGAAGCAAAGCGCATCTCAGATTTCTTGACTCCCATGTTGGAGCTAGTACCTGAGAAGCGAGCCAATGCTGGTGGCATGGCAGGCCATAATTGGTTGGAGGATACACCTGGCATGAAGGGGCTGAAGATTGATGGCCTGGAGGTCGGTGGCCGCGGAGAGGGCATCGACGGCTGGGCGACGGAAGTGAGGAAGAGATAAAGTGGTTATAGACGCTTTGGGCATGTCGAATACAGAGAAACAAGCGAAACAAAGTCGACAGTCCAAGGCACCCACCCATATGACGTGGATGACTGGTCTTTTTTTTGTTTCATGATCCATACGGCTTGCGGTGCTACACTTTGTGCATCTATCTATCTGGCCCGCGGCATCTCTGAAGCGAGCCGCATGGTGTCAGGAAAGATTCATGATTGTTCGATGTCTCAGCGTTCTTTGGTCTAGAGCATGACGAACTTGGGGGCACGCATGTTGGGACTTGCAGTAGTGCATACAAGTCTGGACAGGAGGGTTGGAAATGGTTAAGGAAGTGCATAGCCGAAAATGATAGACTTGACGTGCTTTACAGCGATAGGTTGAAGACTGGTGTAATGGTGTGATAGTCGATGAAGAGTGTCATCGTTCAGAGAGAAGTGAGAGTATATGTTTATGAGTTGTCCTCCACCCTGTAAATTGCAAGGCGGTGAGGGATCTTTTGTCTGGTTATCATCTTGGGGGGATATTTGTCACAGCACACCCGCAAGTAGGTTGAGGATGGGATGAAAGAATGATGATACACATTAAATATATGATGGATGCACTTGACCACAGTATGTGCATTTCAAAGCATTACGCTACTTTAAAAAAAACCAAACATCATTCCCGTATTTGTCAACAGCATGGTGCTCGTAGAATTATATAGTAGATACAGCTCATTTTTTGCCCTTGCCCGGGCGCTTCTTAAGGCCTGTCGCTTGGCCATCATTATCGCTTTCCTCCTTTATCCCTGATAAGCTCACGTCGATCATAGGAGGCTCGCTCTTTGTACTAAGACTTTCCACTTCGGTATCAGAATCTTTGGCGGCGTCGAGAACCTCTTTCATAATGCGCTTTCCCTCATCGATTTCTCCATTAAGACCACCGCATGACATGCACCTCCATTGCCCAAGCTCGGATAGAGTCTTGGTTCCTGGAGGAGCCTGGCCATTGACAAGTCGACATGTTTTGCAGATGAGAACGATACGGTTCTTGGGAGCGGTTTCGTCCTCGCCGAGGAGAACATCAAAGATACGGTCGTACCAGTTGGATTCAGGGACGCCAGTCGAGTAGGAGGAGTAGCCGTTGACCTGCGGAGGAGGTTGAGGGGTGCCTGGGGCGGAGGGAGGCGGGTGAGGCCCGGGGAATTCGGCGTTGGGAGCAAATTCGGCAGCGGGATCCAATGGGTTTGACATTGGCATGGGGCTGCTATGAGGACGCTGGATGTTGGCCGTAGGAGGAGGGGGCAAGCGCGTGCGCCCTGGATTTCCCTGCGCAGCACCCAAAGGTTGCTGCTTATTGTTCTTGTCGTTGGCATTCTGCTCGCCATCCTTCTTCTTGCTTTTGCTTTTGCCTTCAGGCCCCCCGTACTTCTCGATCAGTTGCATTGTAGAGTCATATTTAGTGGCATCTTTGAGTTTCTGGATCGTCTTGGCGCGCTCTTGCTGATGGTCCTTGAGGCGAGCGCTAAGGGTCTCGATGCGAAAGTTGTACCATGCGGCGAGGGTCGTGCGGGTTAAGTAGATGCTATGATGGTCTCGTGAGCTCCTGAGTCGCATGGCTAGGGGTTCAGGGAGAACTTACAGGACTGGGCCACCGACAAGACCGCCCCATTCGAAAGTGCCGAGGTCGTTGTACCCGACAACGAGAAAAAGGACGACGGCATAGACGAGATACGCGAAGCTGAGGTAGAGTGTCCAGATGACACGAGCGCGGCGGGAGCTCGCGCGGATCTTGTCGAGGACGGCCTGAGTGTCGGTGATTTTAGTCGAGAGGGTCGAGAGAGTCTTCTCAAAGGAGGCAGTTGAGGAGGAATTGCCCTGTGAAGAAACATATTAGCTCTTGTCTCGAAATCATGGAGAAACGGCCACTTACCCCCCAAGGCCAAAAGGCCACCATTGTGATCAAACTAACAGTGGGGGAGACTCAGTATGGAGGTATACGAAAAAGAGAAGACAGAAGGAAAGAAAGTACAGAAGAGAGGGAGGGTATGCCCAGGATATGGGGAAAACAAGAAAAGAAATCGCGGTATGAAGAAGAAGTTGAAGAAGTGAAAGTTAGAAAAAGGATGAGTGTGGTGTAAAGGAATGGAGGTTTGTAAAGTTGTAGCTTCGTGCAAGGAGTGACCTCATCCAGGCAGCTCAACTTGGAGCATGTGATTTGCGCAGGCCTAGAGGACGGGAATGAATATGGGCAGGGAGGACAGCTAACTATAGCTGTAGGGTCTGTAGGTAGGGGGGGTCCACTGATGTCAAAAGTGGATGGAAGATGGAGGATAAGATAAACTGAAATCTATTTACAGGCATGAATAGAGCATCTCGTAGAGTCTACATTTATATTTGACTTGGCTTGATTGAACAGGGAGTTTAGTATTTCTTCCATCTTATATCTCAAAGCAGTTGGGCATCGCTGTTTGGGTTGTTTAGGTTGTTTAGGATATCAAGTTACAGGTCATGGTTGCATGTTCCAGGTGAGTGTACTGTACAACTCGTTTTGCAGTAGTCCAGTCAACCCTGGGAATATATAACTAACAAAACATCCTTTTGCATGACAATAAGGTGTTGGATCGAATAATTGTAAGAATATCACACCCAACTGCCTCCAGCTTACATGAACACGTGTAATTTGGTTTTGGTTCCTGAGCCACACAAGTCAAGTCAATGGCGCCACAATCCTACCCCAGAAATTTAGCCCGACGGGACTGATCGCTCATGGCTGTAACTCTGTCCCTTGAGAGTTGAGTCCCTGCATGCAACTCCTTTCATCCAACAACCTCGCACCGTCATGAAGGCGTTTTGTTGAGCTGCTTGCTTGCTATTCTTTTCACACTGCAATTCTAGACTTTCCTTTGTCTTTTCCCATTTCTTGTCACAAAGATTCGCATTAATATCTAAATTCGCGCGTCCCTTGGTATCCTAAGACGTTGGTCTTTGACCCAAGGGAGCTCATCATGTTCCAAGTTAGTTCCCTATCATGACTAGCCATCTACGCACGGATAGTATAAACAGCAACTGACACGTTATCAGAGGCTCAGAGGTGCCATCGATCGGACCATCGCCGAGGAACAAGCTCGCCAGCAACTGTCAGCTTCTTCGCAGTCGAGAACTCCATCGAGATCCGCCTCAACATCTTCGCGCAAAGGTGACGCCACGTCAGCCCAGCGCGCAAAGTCCAGGAAACAACCTTCTGATACAGGCGACGCCCCGAACCCAGACCCTGCCGTATTCGAAGCTGCTTTTGTCATCGACGACAGTGATGAGCCGAGTCGAGCTGCTACCCCAATGCCTCCAGCCGCCACCGACGAGACCAAACCCGATGGTGCTACCGTTAAAAGCAGCACATCGGACGAGACCATTGCAGTCACACAAGCCTCGAAGGATGAGACCAGTTCGGACAAGAGAAAGAGCCAAGATGACGCAGCCAATGCTCCAGCGACCAAACCAGAGGTGACGAAGCCACAGGAGTTGAGCCCCGAAGTTCGTCAAAAGCTACGTAAACTAGAGAAGCTCGAGGCCACGTATCCCGGTAAGACAGTATTTCTAAAAGCGCATGCAACATGCAAGAGACTAACATATGTCCCAAGAACTACTTCGTTCTTACCGTGTTGCCCATAGGCGGGCAACGGCAATTGAACCGTTCGAGAAAGCCCTTCGAGAAAACACCCCTTTGACTTCCATCAGCGATCCCGAAGCTCTTGTCGAATATCTCAACCAACTGAACCTCCGAAGCGACATGGTGATGGAAGAGCTGAAGAAGGTATCAACGGATAAGGAGGCGCTACAGAAGAAGCACAACGAAACCGAGGAAAGGGCCAAAAAGCTGGAAGAAGAGGTGGCGGCGCTCAAGTCAGGCAATGCTGCTCAGACAAATAGCGAGGAGTCAGAGACCCCCAAGGATGACAAGCATGAGGAGACTCCCCCAGAAGTCCCCGAGAAGGCCAAATCTCCCGTTTCCTCCGTCATGGGAATGTTTTCGCCCAAGTTCAAGGCAGAGAAACCTCTGCCTGAGGTTACTGACGCAAAGGAGACAAACGAAGAATTCTTCTCCTATGATGATGAAATCCCTCAGCTCCAGGCTGACGTCGCATCCAAGTCCGAGGAGATCGAAAAACTCAAGTCTGAGGTTGAGAGTCTACAGAAGGAGCTTACTACCGTCAAAGAGAACAGCGCTGGTCTGGTCGAGAACTTGGAGAATGCGACTCGAGAGCTGAGCGAATCTCGCGATGCGGATACCGCCAAGGAATCGCTTCAGACACAGCTCGATGAGCGCAATAAGGAAATTGAGTCCCTGAACCAGAGATTAGAAGAGGCGCAAAAGCAACTCAAGGAACTCGAGGAGAACAAGAACACGCACACGGCCAAGGTTGACGAGTTGGAGGTTTCGCTTGCTTCTTCAGACAAGCGCGCCAGCGAGCTGGACGCAGAGCTGGCCAAGGCTTCAAACGCAAAGAACATCTCCAAAAAGCTGATCGACGACCTCAACAACCAGATCGACACTTTGAAGAAGGAGAAGTCTGACAGCCAGACCAAGATTAACGATTTGACCAAGAAATTGGAGTCGAAGCCCTCTACCACACCAGCGTCTCGCGCAGCAACTCCAGCACCTGCGGCTTCGCAACCTGCTGCCAGCCCTTCACCCGCGACGGGCGGCGGTGGTAACAAGAAGAAGAACAAGAAGAAGAAGGGCAAGGGTGGTGCTGGTGGTGCCGCCGCCCCAGCTGTAGAGACAGCTCCGGAGACTCCTGAACCAGAAACTCCCGCCGAATCCGCAGGAAATGCTGAGCTTGAGGCCGAGATCACCAAGCTCAAGGAGGAGGTTGCTGAGAAGGATACACAAATTGAGCGTCTAAGCAAGAGACGCAAGACTGAGGAGGACTTGCGCGAGGAAATTGAGACAATGCAAGAAAACCTGCTTGCAATTGGCCAAGATCATGTCGAGGCCAAGGAGAAGATCAAGGAACTCGAGGCTGAAAAGCTGGAGCTCAAGACACAGATTGTCGATCTTGAAAAGAAGATCAACTCGTCTGCGTCGGATACCAAAGCCAGCTCCAAGGTACAGGGCGAGATGGACTCGTTGAAGAAGGAATACGATGATCTCAAGGAGAAGACATCCACCCTGGAAGCTGACCTGGGCGCTGCGCAGCAACTGGCTCAGAACCGATTCAAGGATCTTACAGAACTACGTGAGGTTCTACAGAAGGCACAGCCTGAGCTCAAGAGCCTGCGCCAGGAGTCTGCTACACTGAAGACTACTAAGGAGGAGCTCGTAACCAAGACCAAGGAGCTCAAGGACATGGAGAAGCGAGAGAAGGATCTGAAGCGAGATGTGGAGCGTGCTCAGAAGCTGGCATCGGACCGCGAGACTGAGATCAAGGGTCTCAAGGAGAAGTTGACAGCCGAGACAAATGCAAAGCTTCGTCTTGAGGATGCTCAGCGAGTATCTGGACGAGACCTTCGCCGATCTGAGGCCGAGAAGGTTGAGATTAGCGCCAAGGGTGAGAAGGCAGAGCAAGAGCTCAAGACAGTGCAGGAGGAGCTCGGCAAGCTGCGACCCAAGGTCAAGGAGCTTGAAGAGCAGATGCACAAGTGGAAGCGAGAGAAGACAGCAGCGCAAGAGGAGGCTGACTTCAAGACGCAGCAGTACCAGAACGCCCAAGGTCTGTTGAGTAGTATGCGAGACCAGACGGCGGAGATGTCAGTGCAATTGAAGGAATCCAAGTCGCAAGCCGAGTCCCTGGAGGAGGAATTGGCCGAGGTCCAGCGACTGCTCCAGGAGCGCACTCGTGAGGGCGAGACAATGCGACGACTGCTGGCGGATGTGGACGAGCGTGCCGATAACAAGGTGCGAGAGATGAGGACACGGATGGAAGCGGCGGTCGAGGAGCGAGATCGAATCGAGGACGAGTCGAGTACCCTTGCACGACGCAAGACACGTGAGACAGAAGACTTGAAGCTGAAGCTCAAGGATCTGGAGCGCGAGGTCAAGACGCTCACGCATGAACGAGATGAACTCGAGCAGCGTGAGAAGGAATGGCGGCGACGACGAGAGGAGCTCGAATCGGTGGAGGAGAAGGCTGAAGCCGAGGCGGATGATCTCCGAACAACAGCATCACAGCTCCGTACAGCTCTGGATGCATCAGAGAAGCAAGTTCGCGATACGGAGAAGCAGCGAGCTGAGCTACGACGAATGTTGGAGGAGTCAAGGCAACGGTACGAGAAACTGTCCAAGGATCTTAAGTCAGCGCAAGCCAAACTCGTGGCCAACTCGAGCCGTAGTTCGTTCGACTCTGTTCGAAGCGGAAGCAATGGCTCGACAGTAGCTGGCGGAGGTGGAGGTCCGGACACGGTCTATCTCAAGACAATTCTGCTGCAGTTCTTGGAACAAAAGGACACCAAGCTAAGGGCGCAGCTTGTGCCGGTGCTAGGCAAGCTATTGCGTTTTGACAAGTAAGTCTTTGACACTCACGATACACTTCCTGGGCATTGGCTAATCTACTATATCAGGACGGACGAGCAAAAGTGGCAGAAGGCAGTGCAGCATATTGAGGTTAAGTAGACCATGATTATGTTAGTCAAGAATGGCGTTGGTGGTTTGGGTATAACGCTGTTAAAGTCTGTCTGTCATGAGACAATGACGGTTACAAGTGTAGGAATATTGTGAGATGAAGAAATACGAGTGTTGTTGAACGTCCCGATAATCTATGTATGCAAGGGATCTCAAGTCCACGCTTCAGTAGAAGTAATAGCATGCTATAAGGCAATTATTGGCTTGAAGTGAAGAAGTGAAGATCGCGATGGGAGAGGATCAATTCATCATGCTTACCCCACGTCGACGTCATTCATGATAGAAGTAAGACTCCAATTGTTCTTGTTCCTGTCTTAGACGACGGATCACTTCCTCCGCCATCTTTCGTCATGGATTTGATAGCGACAAAACGATCAGGCCTGACCTCATTTTGGAGCCATGAGCTCGTCATTGAGACGAAAATGAAGAGGGAGAGGGGCATAAGATGGCAGTTCCTCTCAGCTACTGTTCCCTCTTTTTACTTCTGAGATCGAAAAGTGAGCGGTATAAGAATC
The DNA here is from genome assembly GCA_013623715.1 of Fusarium verrucosum. Lineage (NCBI taxonomy): Eukaryota > Fungi > Ascomycota > Sordariomycetes > Hypocreales > Nectriaceae > Fusarium > Fusarium verrucosum. The sequence goes on from JABFFJ010000315.1 coordinate 174,980, forward strand.
ATGTCCAAGCAGCTCCTTCAGCCTTTTAGACTTGGCTGCTCCAGAACCTTTCTTATACAAACACCAACTCCTACACTTCGACTTACAACTCCTCTCATCAAGAGCTCTTGCATCACAACTGCAAACCAACTTCGAACCTTTCAATCGAGTCTCGCAAAGGATTTCCAACACACTCCATATAAAATGTCAGGCAAACAACCAGCAAGTGGAGGAGAGCACCGAGACTTTTCTCGAGATGCCCTGTTTGATCTTTCGGGCAAGGTTGCTCTCGTAACGGGTATGTGCTATACCAACAGCGTCTTTCGGTAGTATCATGGCTAATATCATCAGGTGGTGGCTCTGGTATCGGTCTCATGGCCACCCAGGCTCTCGCCGTCAACGGAGCAAAGGTCTACATCACCGGCCGCACCAAGGAGAAACTCGACCGTGTCGTGGAGCAGTACGGAAAGAATATTTCTGGCGAGATCATTCCCATCCAGGCCGATGTTGGTAACAAGGAGGGTATTCAGAAGCTTTACGAGGAGTACTCGTCCAAAGAGAACTGCCTCTGTATTCTCGTCAACAACGCTGGTATCTCGAGCACCTCCTTCCAGGTTGAAGCCGGCTCTGCTCAGGAGATGCGTGAGAATCTTTTCGACGATAAGAAGGCCACTTTTGAGGATTGGAACGAGACGTACAACACCAATGTCACCGGTCTCTACTTCACTACCGTCGCCTTCCTCCCTCTCCTGCAAAAGAGCAGCGAGAAGCACCAGGGCTGGAGCTCGACCGTCATCAACATCAGCTCCATTAGCGGTCTGATCCAGAAGTCTCAGCACCACTTTGCCTACAATGCCTCCAAGGGCGCCGCCGTTCACCTCACACGCATGCTCGCCGCCGAGATTGTCAGCAACAAGCTCAAGATCCGCGTCAACGGCATCGCCCCTGGCGTTTTTCCCTCCGAGATGACCACCGATGGCAGCGACGAGAACCAAAAGAGCTTCATACCCACGGAGAAGTACGCTGAAAAAGTCCCTGCTGGACGGGCAGGCAAAGACCAAGACATGGCTGCTACCGTGCTTTTCTTTGCTACGAACCAGTACTTGGTTGGACAGACTGTTGCTGTTGATGGAGGCTACACCATTGCGGCTGGTCAGTAAGAGAACAAGATACTGTACTGTACCTATATAGACATGATAATGAATCAATACCATTGTATAAGAACGGCAAAAAGGAAGTTTTGAGTCCTTGAAGGGCTCAATTGCGTAATCTGGGAATCGAACCCAGGGCTCCCCGACGTTGCTCGAATGGCAACGGAGAATTTTACCACTAAACCAATTACGCTCTTGTTTCTGTGTTCAACGACATCGAATTTGAGTCTCTTGAACTCACGAGTGAGTGAAGATTGTGAGGGATGTCTTGAGAACCTGCCAAAAGGAAAGCAGGTGTGGTGGATTCGAGGAGAGTGGTCGCTCCTGCCACCATTTTCCCTAAGTAAATATCTAAGTAAGCTTATATAATTAACTACCTTAAGTTAACAATCCGAAGCTAAACTTTAATAGCAGAAAGTAAGTATTCGAAGCAAAAAGAAAATAACTTACAAACCCATATAGAAAAAACCCTCCTTCTTAGGCCAAAAAGGTAAAAGTTAAAAGAACTCCGGTACAGGGAATCGAACCCTGGGCTCCGCGGTACTTAATCCCTCAGGTTATGAGAGCGCGAAATGTTAGCCACTACACCATACCGGATGCTAATTGGTTGATAGACCAGCTTGCTGTGTCTGAACATGTACTGGGAAGACCTCTTGGCTGGTTTTCTTTGAGATGGCAGCGTCGTCTCTGGCCATAAGTGAAAGATCCAAGTTTGTTAGTATAGCTTTGACTTGGTTGAATACTCTGAGAACTATGCCGTCCAAGTCTCTGCTCTGATAAGGTTCCCGGATATCTTCCAGATGGGTGGCAATGGAAGCGTCTAGATGTCTCATTTCCCGTCTTTACAAGTCAAATGAATGTAAACTTACAATTCACCGCGCTCTGATAGATTTAATAACATTAGGGTACAGAATTATCTGATCAGAGTTTAATTCTCAAGCCATGGCTGCCACGCATATCAACATGAGAGCCTGCCTCAACGCAGTATAAACTTCATGAAAGCCTTAACTGTAGGTAAACTCTCACCAATGGTCCTTCACTATTCTAATTACTTTTCTTAAACCAACATCAAGCACCTCATATCTAATGCTTCTCAATCTAAGCCACAGCGCCACACATTGGTTGATTTGATTCACTTTTCTTTTTCTTCTCCACCCGATAAGCTCCCGCTGCCTACTCCACCTCTCACCAAATCCCTGAGCTTTGCCTCTTGCCAGCACACTCCCCCCCTCGGCAGCCAAGTACCCATTCGCTGAACATGACACCCAGAGGTACATACTTGATCCATGGCTTACCTTAGGGTCCCGCTGCAACGGCGGCTTCACCCGCTGTACCGCACCGCACCGCACATCATGGAACAGACATGTTTCCCAGAAATATGGCTCACGCTTAGCCTCTAGAGGAAGCGAGCGGCCCCCAAGGTAGTGTAGGGCTGAAGGGTCTTTTTTTCCTCTTACCAATATGGACAGATGGTCATCACTACATACGTGCATACATGCATGCATCCATACATCCATACATCCATACATTCACCATTGCCAGCCACATCACCATATCCACAAACGCTTGGGTAAAAATGTTATTACTCATCTAAGTTAATCCTCTCAGAGAGGGTAGGTAATCCAATCTCAGTGCTGGGCCAGAAGGTTGTGCCTCTGCCATAACACCGCCCGTGTAGGGCAAACATCCTCGTAATCCAGATAAAATGGCTCCCCTTCAGCCGTACCTAGGCTTCTTGGCGGGACCATAGACAAAAACGCCGTACATCCATCCATGCAGTGAGTGCCTCCTCGTTCACAACCTCTCGCCCCAACAACTTTGAAAATGACATGACTTCAGAGGGGCGAGATGAACAAGAGCAAATAGAAACCCAAACAAAACGTGAAAAAAAGTGTGGAGTGGTGTGACGCGATCGCGCAAGGGGGTCAGGGTCAGGTGTATATCGCACTCCGGGTATCATGGTGATTGACGAGAATCCCTAATGCCATGGTGTATCATCCAAATAAAAAACGTGCCGTGATTCCGCATAATGAGTGCCTTGTATCGTGATACCAAGGCGGGTTGAATTGGATTGAAAGGGATGAAATGGAAAGCAGCCCCCGAAAGAATCATCATTGTTCAGAAAAGACAAGGGGTGGACAAACATAGGAAAGTACGCTATGTTGCGCAACCAGGTCGCTAGATGCAATCCCCCATTCGCCATCCGTAGTAGTAGTAAAGTCAAGTCGTAACAATTGAGATTTATCGATTCCATGACATTCAAGTTCGTGACGTAGACAGGTGCTCGCGGTGCCTTCACAGCTGGTGGTCCTTGAACGGGACCATCCAGTGAGGGTCGAGCCATCTGGCCTTCTCAAAGGCAGTCCAGAGCTTGGAGGCCTTGTTAACATCGATCTTGCAGGCTTGTTGAGCATCTGTTTTGCGGAAATCCTTGCCAATTTGGTAGCACTGCAGCCTCCGTGTGAAGATGCGTCTCTTGCTGGTCAGGTAGGTTGCGCAGTCCAATCGCAGGTTGCTTGCCAGCGACACTTCGTCAGGGTGAAGAAGATTCACATGAGGATCGTTGCTGAGGTCAACCGGCTGTCCCTTCCAATCCACCTTGAGGTTGTTGGGCTTGTCGGGAAGCGAGCTCAGAGGCGGGCAAAAGTCCTTCTGAGCGTTGAAGTCCTTGTCCTCACGGTTGGGAGCAACGACACGACGAGACGGCTCGGGGGTGCCACCAACACTGTTACGAGGAGCTGGTCGGTTGGGGCTGGCAGTAGGGTGAGCACGGATAGGTCGTTGGGCGGGTTGAGGCTTCTGCACTCGATCGGCGCGAGATCGAGGTGTCTTGGCAGGTTTGGCAGCCAGGATGCGAGGGAGTCCCTTCTCACGAGCACGTTGGTCGGCCTTGAGGTAGCCCCGTTCCTGTCGGAGCCATACTTTGGGGTTTTCCTTGCACTTCTTCATGACTTGCGACTTAAACGAAAGCACGAGTTCATATTCTCCGCGTTGCGGTGGCGAAATCATGACGAAGACTGTGTTCTCGCGAGCTTGAAGATGCTCATCAATGATGCGCTTGTGATCGTCAATCTCAGCAGGAGCGAACAGAGGCGTCTGTGTTGGGCTGGAAGCGGTCTCGTCGGCAGGATAGAGAACGGGATCCTTGATCGAGTTGGCGGGTGTAGGCGGCACCTCGTTGTTTGCCATCGTCCTGCTATAAGGCGAAATAGGCGGTGACATTGGCATTGGGTGCTTTTCAGAGTCGTTCTTGGAGAAGACGGCCTTTCCAGTGTCGTATTGATGGTGATGACCTTGGTTAAAGCTGTCAAGGGCTTGATCTGGAGGTGACATCAAGCTGCTGATGTCCAACTTCTTGGAAGCCATTGAGGCAGGGTGTGCGGGAGGGCCCATTGCAATGGGAGTTTGGGCGTTGTGAGGTGAATTGGCCGCCATTGTTGTTGTGTTGTTTGTGTTGTTGTTGTTGGATGAAGGGCGGTGAAGGCCAGAGGAAAACGGGGGCAATGATGATGAGTGAGGAGAAGAAGATTGATTGAACAGGGTCATTCTCTCGAATATGGTGGAAGGTTGCATAGCGAGAGAAAGCGAAAGTGGTTTGTCAGCCACGAGCGAGAAGCAATCAATCAAGCAGTCAATCGGTAACAATGGCTGTGACGTGGACAAAGTGTGGCGAAACCGTTTGGGACTTTTTAGAAGACAATCTAAAAAGGGCGGCGGGTTGGCAATTAATAGGTTCAGACAGAAAGCCTGAATAAGCCCGAGGGAGTATGAGTATGAGTCTTGTCGACTTTGTTTGCGTATGCCCAACCCAAAAGTGTATGTAAGTGCTGCGCTGTCAGTGACAGTGACTGGATAGGCGCCTAGACCAGAGTAGGCAGCAACAGGGCGGCGAAACTGGAGGGGGCGAGGGCGGAGTTAAAGGAGGGGGGTGAGATCTTGCATAGACCGACCCTCCTGCTTGGTAAGATGTGAGAAGGAGTCCGTAGTAGCGTAGGACTGTCGACCCCAAGGCAGCGGAGTTTGCTTCGGCGTTTAGTGACGAATTGCTAGACCTCCGAGACGAATTGGTCCGAGAGATGGTTTCTTGTTTGAAACCAGGAATTGGGAAATGGGAAAGGGGAGATGGGAAAGGGCAGCTCTTATTAAAATGCTGGACCCAAAGTGATTCGAGTGTGTAAGTGCAATTGAACAATACCGATATGGGTATGGGGTGATGGGAGTGTCTGGGCGCTCAACAGGCCGGGTCAGGGGTGCATTCGATGAGCGACAACCGTATGACCGTATCAGTGCAGCACAACTCGATTGTTGCAAGTAGACGTGGGATTGTCAAGATGAGCGAATAAGAGACGCTGTGGGCAGAGAGCGGCGTAATGCAATGGGGCCTCAACAGAGAATCCCAAGAATACGTAAAGGTCCGGTAAATAGTAATAGGGCCGGGGGGTTGTTCGATCTGTGGGACGGGGACCGTACCAGACCGTATGACTTTTGAAAGCAATGACTCTCTGGGCAATTAGTTTGGCCGGCGACCTGACGACTTTTGAGGGTCTGTCGAGAGGTTGATGATGTGGCAGAGGTAGAGAAATAGCCTGTACCAGGTTGTCAATGGCTATAGACGGGGATCAATGGCTTGGGACACAGCGTACGGACAGCCGATTCGACTCCAGCGCTCTGGTGCTTTCTGGGATCAAATGCGCAGATGTTGGAATTGACTTGAAGGGATTGATTGTCCAGGGCGAAGAATTGTTGAATTGAATCCTGGTCGGTGATGGATTCCTTTTTATATTCGAGAAGGCAGCGCAAAAAGTTTGCGCGCGTGTGCGCATATAAACCAACACAATGGGCAACAGAAGCTTATTAAAACACGCAGAAGTATAATATCTTTTTCACGCAGGAGCAAGGTTTTGTATGAGTTTGCAATTAAAAGCAACGCAGTGCGTGTCAATTGATTGAGCGCGCACGTCGATGGGAGAGTGAATGGGAGAGAAGCAAAGAAAGGAGTCGCCTTTGTCTCGGTTCGGTGACAAACCAAAACAGCACTAGGAGCAATGACGGATGAACTGCTTCCCGCTCTTTTAATGCTCAATTGATTGATTGATTGGGAATAGGTAGGTAGAGTGGTCTCTCTCGCTCTCCTACGTATTCAGCCGTCAAGTTGGGGTCCTTTAGGATGGCGCCAGAGCAGGAACCACTGAGACGACTGTGCGCTTACAAGCAGATTTGGTGGTTGAATTGCTAGCAAGAAGCCCCAGGCACAGAAGGGTTTTTAGGAGAGTGGGCGCGAGTGGGGGGCAGTGGAACGAGATGTCGATTGATGATGCTCGAGGCGATACGGATACTGGTGGTTAAAACGAAAACGTTGCAGTCCGCGGGGGTAACAGAATTTGATTCAACATTTGCGAAGCTAGCTCGGCTCGTGCGATGTTGTGAGTCGTAAAATGAGGTGAAGTGAGGGAGGGAAGAAGCAGAAAGAAGAAAAAAGATGACACACAAAGGCGCGTGCCATGATTGATATGAATTGGATTGCTACTAACACAATGCTACTAGATGCTCTCAATCAATGGATGGCTTTCACTCACTCACACTCACTGTCTCACTGTCTCACACAGTTAGGTCGGGTGGCGTCCGTTCTGTGGAAACGGAGGAAGTTGGACGGGAAGGAGGGTGTCAGGGCAGGACAGGGCCTGCGATGGCATGGGGTGGGAGATCTCCTGGGCGTGTGCGCAGCAAAAGAAACGTGAATTTGGCGCAGCCACAGTCAAATGTGACAATGCAACGATGCAAAACCCAATAGCGACACGCCCATTCATGCGTGCATGGCCTCCTTTCATCAATGCCCAAATGTTTTCAATCGCCCAATCGATATCTCACTTCAGCAGCCTTCTTCAGCCCTCCTTTCCCCCTGCGGCAGCTTTCTGGGGCTGGACTGGTTCACTCATTCCTTTCAAGGCCCCCCAAGCGACTCTGCAGGCTGCACGCTGCGCTTGCGCAGGTTAACTGGCTGGCCGCTGGCTGGCTGGCTGGCTTGCTGCAGCTCACGCTCACAATCAGATGCCAGACATTGCCCGGACCCACTTCTATTCATGGATCCAATCCAGGAGACATGTTCTGGAAGCTTAACCATTGAGTGAGTTTGGATAGCTGCGCTTGCCTCGGTGCCAAGAATTGACAAAATTCTGAGTTAATTGATAAGAGTCACACAATTGTTTAAGTCTCTCATTCACAATTGATCCCCAATTCCCAACTGGCACTCAAGAAAAGGAAGTCATGTGTGGTTGGTTGGCTCCTTGGTTGGTCGCGCACAGGTCATCAGGGACCTCTCGTGGGCCACGGGAGGGGTGGGTGACTCAACTGGAACTTGAATATGAGTGGTGAGAGACGGTGACGGTGACGGGCTGACCCTTCCCAAAATATCTCACCGTCTGGAAACTGAATCACGGGGGTGTGGCTTCCCTTTCATCGTCTCGTCTACAGAGCAACTACCTACCTACCTACTCACTCACTCTATCTGCCAACTTTGTACGACAGTTAGGTTCGTAGCTCAGGAAAGCCCCCAATTACAAGCCATATCATCTCTACCAAGGTTGCTTTCTCTTCAGACTTGTCCAATTGCCCAATCCACTGCCGAGACTCTGTTCAACGCAATTGGCGGTTCTAACTCGATCATTTTCCTGGAAATTCTATGCGTGAGCAACAAGGAATTGGACAATGAAGTCAATTCCCCCAAGGAATTCTCGAACGTGGATAGTGTGAGTGGAGAATATTGAAGCAACGCAACTTGAGCCAAAAGTTCAACTTAATTCCAACAGTGACAAGCAAAGCAAATTGCTTGAGAGCCAACAACAGCCATGTTCAATAAACGGAGCCAAGTCAAGGAACCTTGTCGCGGGTGCGCGAGGCGAGCAACGGGATGGAAGCCAATTCCCCAAGTTTCACGGATAAAACACACTATCGACTCCACAGACCGAGTCTTTCATCCTCAGTGGTTGCTGCGATACGATACATACCATAAAATGCGATACTGTACAGTACCGAGCGAACTATGCAGGCGAGACGCTGTGTACTCGCTCTGCCTCATCACAACTCATGCGCACTCTCTCTGTCTCTGAATGAGGCTGGCTGGCAGTATGTATTTGTTGGCCAAGGAAGTGGTGATGCCAGGAGTTCGTGCGCCATTGTTGCCTTGGTATGCGGCATGTAGGTACACATCCCACCTAACCTATTCAGCCATCCATCACGTCGTCCTTAGGGGCGCTTCCTGCGTGGCTTGGTCAAGACGGGCAACGTCCACGAGGCCCGGCGTCAAATCTCCCAGTCCCAGCTAGTATCAGGGTTGGTTGGTATGGTCCATCTTCCTGTTCCTACAGAAGTCTCCGGCCAGGAGATCTGTCTGGGCTGCGTTTGTTTGGCGGCAGATGCGCGTCCCTAGGTACATTAACACATGCCCATACAGTACATATCCGGTCGATCATGATGCCATTGAACTTTGGGAGATCACACGAGGGTCTTCGCGACACCATCACTGATTATCTTCAACTAGGTACGCTAACTCCCACGCTCGCTCAACTAGGTAGTTGCTGTACTTGTTTGCACTTCTTGTTCTCATCCCAAGGTCAACCTCGTCTTGTTACCCCTCTTTCAATTCTCAACCCCAGGGCAAATCACGATCGCAACAGTACAGAACGCCTGACTGATATCCGAGGGGGCGTGTGGTTTCCGCGTGTGACAGTTCATGTCTTGAATCAGCCCTCCTCTTTCTCGCTGCCTGACGCCCAATTAATCAAGAACGCAGAACGCCTGCTGTTACCGTACTCTTTTGCTTGCGAGTGAACGACCGAGCGATAGGCTATTATCTCACCGGTTTTCCTAACTTGCGGTCTGGCTTGCACAGTCCTAATCTACCTACCTACCTATTCAAAACCATTCTGCCTCAGCCCACTGCCCTGGCATATCAGGCTCATATCGCGAGCCAAGTGGCACCCTCTGAGGTGAGGTGAGGTGATGTGCATGCCTTCGCAATCCGCGTTGACTGTTTTACCTCTGTGGATAAATCATTGAAGGATGCAGCCGGCCAATTCGCTCACATTTACAGATCTCCTGTGCCGGGTCGTCTTCAACTCTCGTGGCTCCCCGCTTGGCACTCTGCATCTCGTCAATCGTTCCCGCTTCCGGATTTCCATTTCCAGACTTTGTTTCGGCCCTGAAGGGCCCTGAAGATTGCTCCTTGGGGAAACCCAGCGATCAACCCCACCATGATGCAGCACAACGCCGTAACGTGTCTAGCGTGTCAGACCGAGTGTTCAATCTCTCTGACTGATATCGGTTCATGATTCAACCATGGACTGGATCAACATGAACTTGACAGCGCGTGATGAGCTATCAAAGAAGCCGGCTGTCAAGTCACCTCTGCGGTACGTGAACAGCCAATAACTCAGCAATCGGCCAGTATGCAGTACAAGTCCTTCCAGCGCAATCAAGAAACATCCTGTCTGAGTCGCAACCTGTACCCTCAGATCGTGACGGGCGGCCTCACAACTCTGTGGTCCCAGGATTAATAAAGGGCCGTCAACAGATCGGTAATGTGTACTATCTATCAGACTCCCAGAATTATACCATCAGTCACTCCCCAAATTTGGGATTTCAGCGCCAATGCAATATTACCATTTAGACAACTGGATTGTACTTATACATATGTACACTTTTTGGTGTTCCATACTCAAACTTTGGCCTTCATCCCCCCACACCTATCTGCTGTTGAGTCACAGGATAGGGAGAAACAGGCTTGGTCTCCCACAGGAGCAGACTCGAGAGGCCAAAACGAGACCTGGCACCAAGTCATGTCTGGCCTAGTGCCTTGGCACGTTTGGGGGCGACTCAGACTCAGACTCAGACTCAGACCAGGGGGGGAGTGGAGTGGCTGAGATGAATTGCCTATCGATAACGAGTTCGGGGGCCTGGCCTGGTCCTTTGGGCTTCTGGAAGGATCGCTGATTGGTGCCTTTTAGTGTTCAGCGATGGATTGAGTTGTTGTTGAAGGAGATGGCATGATGGCATTTGCATCATGGTCAAATACCAACGTCATCATCTTTCTATGGCATGAGATGGTTTTCTTTGTTGGATCCAAAAATTGCATGAGGTATGTTGGCTTGTCCTGGTAATTCCCAACAAAGATACAGTCAGGCTACGCGCGATGGAATCCAACACTTCGGTCAGCTTGCAACAGCCAGCAGTAAGGGCTCCTTCGGGTGGGCCGGACATACAGTACACCTCACCATTCCTAGATGTCCGACTTGGGTGACATAATTGACGGAGTTGAGCACGACAAACCCCGAACGGAGCTGGACAATTATGCTGTCGTAAACTCGCCACTTGAAGCTGGAAGTAAGCCCGATAAGCCTAGCCCAGGAGCAAAGTCAGCATCAAGAAGAATTTACCAAGTGTTGAAGGAACTGCATACGATACGAGGATGCGATATCTGAACTTAACCCAGATCGCAACATGATCACATCAGCAACGCGGAGGAAATCCGAGCCGAGCAGCCAAACGACCAATATCCAGGTGGGACATAGGCATCTAGCTACAAGGTCAACCAACAACCTTGACTTCGTGTTGGTGATATTCAGGTAAATCATGCTGCACACCTCCTTTTGCAGCGCTTCTTTAATTAGAGACAGGTGGGAAGGACAACTTATGCCTGATTCCGAGTATTTCTCGATCCAAATGAATAGCTATTCCCCAGAGTTCACAAATGGTATGTACTAACTAACCAGGTTCCCCACCATTGTCTTGAGATCGTCGACCGGCGTTCTGGCAGGTGAGCGACAGGCAGAGGTGGGAGGGAGCGCATGACAAGTCATGGTGGGATTGCTTAACGGTTCTTCTGATAACGGAACATGGGTCCATTATCACTGATTCACATGTGTAGGCAATCAATGCTTGAAGGCGTCTACCCTCCATTATTACAGTAACCGTAAAGGTAAAGGCTGGCGCCAGAGTCGGGACGATGGCCTACCGCGCTTCCACTTTCCAACATCATGGATGGTTGTGAAACGGCCCGCTCGGCGCGTGTGTCCTCCGTCCCATCCACTCCGTCTTCTCAGTCGGCGGTGGCTGATCAACCAACATGCAGCGTTTGTTGGTGGCAGTACACACTCATCCCCAAGACTCACACATAATGAGGGCGACTCCTGGGCATAAGAGGGAGGGCCAATGGCTCGACAGATTGTGCGCCGCGCTATGTGTAGAGGCTGGAAGCCAGAGGCTCACGAGACGTATCCCGCGAAGCGTCACCCGTCCCATTTTGCGCTGCTACCACATATCACTTGACCGCTTTGGTCTGAGACAATACTTCACTGTGCTGTTACTGTGAGCAGAACTATGTATTAATGTTTTGAGTCTGAGCGCATGAAGCCCAGCGCAGGCAGAATAGAAGCAAGATATCCGCATCGCGGGATCGGAGAAATGAGAGGAAAGGCATGCCCAGCATCCATGCATGACCCTGTATCAATCAATTGGGGGAAAGTCAATCAAGGGCCCATAGCGTGTTCGCGTCAGCAAGTCATCAGCATTGTCTCAGTGTGAATCGACAACTCCGCATGGAAGGACGGAACAGAGTTGGAGGCGCCAAGGACATCAGACTGACTGTGCGACGGTCAAGACCAATGTCATTGATTGCATGCAAGGGCGGTCAACATGGGAACTTGAGCATCTCTAGTAGCAGAGAGAGAGACAGCTGGCGAGTCGTGCAGTTAGTCGATGTCGTGAGAAAGCGATCTAGACTGCTCTCAGGACCTGGGCGAAAGACGTCATTCAAATGCTCACCCATCCATCACGGGGGCCGGCCAGTCTTTGACGGGCGCTTTAGTTGTAGGGAGGGACCCTTGCTTGCACGCACTCTAACTACCTTAGTGCTGGCTGGTTTTGAGTGCACTGCTGGTTCCCTTCCATGGCTTTCTGATGGTCGCGACCCCGCGATAGAGGGGTCGAATTGAGTCAATTCACATTAACAATTGAGATATTATGCCTCACTTGTGCTCATTTGAGAGGGTTGCAATGGCTGGAGTGTCCATATCACCCATCAATGGTTTATCCATGCGCCTACAGCGTCAACAACAATAAACAGTCTTGACTCTCGGCCCCTCCAAAATGATCGATAACGATAATTAACCCATGCCTCGGCTTCAGGTCCTCCACCTGCTCGAATCGGGCGAGACATTGATTGATGGGTCCCGTCTTTGCAGCGGTATTTTCTTTTTCCTTCGGCATTTGCAACGCGGAAAAACGGTGAGAATAATCGATCCACCGTCTGCTCACGCCGTCCTTGCATCGACCCTCCGTTTCCCTTGCTCTAACCGTGCCGTCTCTCGGTTCGGCCAATCAATCCCAGGCGACGGTTGATATATCTCCCGCCTTGTCCTTGTTGGGCGGCTAATGTACTGGAGTTAGATTCGGGCCGCGTGCATGGGCAATTTGTCGAATTCGATTCACTTCAGCTTCATTCCACCTCGGATTCGGTGAAATCACTATGGAGTAACCAGCCCACTTCAAATCACTCACTCACTCACTCGCTTGATACTCAGCTCAGTTGTCCCTTGCTTTTTTTGCTTTTTTCTCTTCTTTTTTTTTCACTTCAAAGACATTCGACGACGACAACAGCAACAACAAACGCATCCGCATATCAAGGTCCCTGATAATCCCACTCCCTCCTCCTTTCAACGTCTCCCAGCCTGAAAAGAATCATATACATACATAATTACATACATATCCACTATCATTCATAGCCACAAGACAACGCAACTCCATAACGGACAGCCCCACTGAAGTTCTGGTTCCTAGACTTGACTAGACAGAGCAAATGATGCCCCTCCATCCATCACTCACTCACTCACTACCTACTCACTGCCATGTGAAAGTCCAACCCCTCGCTAATGGTGGGGGTCTTGCTCTAGACGGTTACGAACTGCGGCAACGGGCAGTCTCTACGAGTATCGTACCGACGGGCAATTGATGCTACATACCCAATGGGGCCGGGTGTTTGCTTTTCTTGTCGACAGGTTTCTATGAAATCAAATTTACGGTCAAGACGCACGCGGTCGGATCTGGAGGCAGGAGAGAAAAAGGATGCCAGGCAAACAAACAACCCAACAATGAGTGAATGAGTGAATGAATGACACTGCATTTGAGGCGCTGTCTTGTCGTTTCAAGCGGGACGCAATTGACGTAGCTGATACGCTGGCAGAAGCAACATCCTTGGTCAATTCAACCAGCAGCAGTAACTCGGCGTGTCAGCATCTGCTTGGGCACAATCAACTAACCAATTGAGCTGTGCAACATGCCTACTGTACTGTACTGTACTATACAGTTTGAAATGAAGATACTGTAGGTGCGATTGAAACTACCAGGTACGTAGCTCTACTGCATGTGCTCGCTCTCCCTTGTCTCCTCTCTGATGTGCTGTCAGTACAACCTTGGTTTTGTTTTGTTTCATGCCGTGGAGCCACATAACATAATGCATGACATGGCATGCAACGCCAATTTAGCTGGGACTCTACTCTGGCAAACTTCCGACGCTTACATAGTCGAGAGTCAATGGATGTCGTTTCAGAAGCACGGGGCCTTGGAGATCTGCCTTTCAAGGCAGGTTTTTTATTTGCGGCGCTGGGATAATCGCTACTCTAAGCCTTTTGACAAGTCATCCCAGCTGGCCTCATGCCGGAGAGGGCTTGGGCTCTTACAGCCACCCCCTGACAAGATGCAGCTTTTGTACGACTTGACCTGACCTGACCTGGATTTTGGTGTTGCCTTGTTTCTGAATTGGCTTTCATGTCACTCGATAAACTCCAGCTAGCAAAGGGGAACTAAGTGCCTGACGCTGCTTCAGCCTCGAGGCTCGTGCTGACCAGTCGCTGTGCAGGACGATCCATCGGCGGGAATGCCGCTCAGAGTTTAATCGCAACGCCGGGGCAGTGGGCTTGCCTTCCGTTCAATCGACCCAGTCGATATATTTCATGCCTTGTGCTGAGCAGCTGAGATGCCTGCCAGGGTTGTTGTTTTGCTTTTGGGTAAACAAGGCTTGCTAGGACTTTTCAGCCGTGCTGCCTTGTCTTGACCCTAGGAGCCTCAACTGAGACGATTGATTGGTTTGCGGCGGTGGCTTCTAGGACTCTCACATCGCAGACACTCCTACCACGGTCCCGGATAGTCCAAGTTCCAGAGCGTCGCGAATTGAGCTCAGCATGCCACGGATCGCCGGAATTCTTCCCCTGGGCGGTGGCGTGCTCTGGAGGCGGCGGCGATTACCATTGCCGGCCAGGTCGCGACCCGATGCTCTATGCTCTGTTGCGCGACTCCCAATAAGGTTATGGTGATGCTTCTTCTGGCTCGTCTAATATGACGGTCATTGACGTTCAATTGGAATCATGTAAAGTCGTAGACCATCAGACTCTCGCGGCCGTCTCGCGCCTCTTTGAGAACGATGACCATCTCATCGTCGAAACCAACCCAATTCCTACGGTCCTCCCACTCCCACTCAGCCCTTGGCGCCGGGGTAGGGCTAGCTGTGTCATCGGCTGGCTGCCTGCTTGTAGGTCGTACTTCGATGCTTCTGCCTCCGACACGGCCCTCAAGTTCCCATACACGTATCTCGTCGCCCCGCGTGCTAATGCTCACAGCCTTACCCCGCGGTGTGATCTCGGCGTCTGAGATGCCTGAAGTGTGGCCCCAAAGGCGGATACCGAGTGATAGTGAGAAAGATGTCGCAGTTGATGTGCAGAGGTATAGGACGAGAGTGTTGTCGGGTAGTGTGGCGAGGAGATATGGGTGGCTATAGCAAAGGGTCGTAAGCTCTGATCGTGAGTCATTGGTTCGAGGAGAGTCATCGCCGCCTGGGCCTGTAATGGGAAGTGTCGAAGCAAGGCGAGAAGATAGTGTATCGATGCCGGAGTTATCGGATGACGGCGTTATCAGCAGATCTTGGACGCCGATACACCAGCCGTCGCGACCGGAGAAGGTGTAGGCGATGGACGCGCTCACGGAGGACGACATGCGCCGTATCGATAGAGCGAGTGGTAAGTGGGTGGTGTGCGACTTGAGAGATGTGAGGAGAAAGGGAGGCGGCAGGATCGTGTTCGCTCGTTTCTCTTTTGTTCCTTGCGATGACGGTCTGTCATTGTTGCTTGTGTCGTTGGTGGGTTTGGCTGCCGGTCCATTGAATGTGTAGAGCGATATTAAACCCGCAGCTGTCGCCGTGAGCACGTAGGGGTGTCCGCAAGCAACTGCGACAAGTTCCCCGTTGCCGCTTTTCTCATACCGATATTTCCGTATCAGTTCTTGTCGTTCGAGGCTCAACTGCCAAAGTCCGAAACCGCCGTCGGCGAATCCCACCACGATATCAACCACTGTTCCAGAGCCGCTTTCGTCCACCGCCAGCGATGTTGGTGCGCTATCTTCGCATTCATCGTCCTCGTGGAAATCGAGTTGCGAAATCGGTCGTCGTATTCGAAGATCCCATGCGCGAAGTCCAGATTCCGAGTCGGCCGTTATGGCAATACCCTCAACCACCTTGACCAATGTCCTCTTTTGTCCTCCACTTTCGTCCGGTGCATCTCGCACACTAACTTCTTCCACGGCGCATTTTCCTCTAGCCCAGTTGTGACGTAGTTTATACTGTCTTTTCCAGTCAACGCTCTCGCTCTTGCTGCTCTCCTTTAGAACCTCGTCCAGTGGTGCTCTTCCTTTCCGTCCATCTGCCCATACAGCTCGGCGCGCCGAGTACTGAAGCTTTGTGCCGCCAGCTCCACCGACGCGAAATCCAGGTATGCGTAAGGCGCGCGGGAGAACAAAGCGCTCGTAGTAGTGTTCGCGCCAGAGGTGAGGATCCGAAGCGAGACGGTAGAGGCGCTGCGAGGTGGGGGAGATATCGAGAAGCTCGGACGAGGTGAGAAAGGACAATATTCGGAGGAGTAGTTCGGAGGATATTGTGGTGAGTATATCGCGGGAAGGGGGGGTATATGCTGCATTTGCGAAACATAGACGCTTTGATGGCCGAGGTTGAGCTACATCCTGGTCGGTGCTCTCTTCGGTTGGAGGGAGCTTTCGCTTCAGCATTTTGAGCGAGCGGATGTTGTCGCGCTGCGCAGGACGAGCCTGTGTGCAGCTGTAGAGAACCTGAAGGGGAGGTTGAAGCCAGGCGAGGTAAGTGTTGAAGCACAGATAGATGTTTTGTTGGGAGAAGGAAAATGTCGGTGGCGATGCAAGGTCGGCGCTTGATCGGAGCTTGTGGTGTTGAGCTTACCCTATACACCAGCGGTTGAAGCAACTTTGGGCTGGTTACTGGGCAAATTGTTTGAAGGTATCTTATCAAAGATACAATTATTAGAGTAATGTTTATTTGTTTATTTTTCCTCCTTACATGGGTTTATTATAATGTTAAGAGACTTATCGGCGAGTGCTGTTTAGGTGCTTTTATCGAAACTCATCACTTTTTGAATATGGCTTCAACTGACTTGAACATTGGTCCGTTACCTTATTCGTCATAATTTATCTGTATAATATAAGGCACTTCTTTCGCCAACGTATACACGTAGGGTATTTCCATAATGCGTACAAATGCAGATGCTCAATCTACCGTGTAAATGAACCCAAACTCCAATGATGCTTGACCAGTTCTTCCTTTACAACCCAACCGCAGCGAAGATATCATCGTACACCTTCCCAATCCAACCTTCCATAAGGCCTCCCCTCGCGACAACTCCTAGACCACCAACGGCCCATAGAGCAGCAAACGCGAACGAAGCACCATGGAGAGCGGCCCATCTTCTCCTTCTTTGCCTTCTCGCTCTCTTTTCTGTCGCCACGGTACTTGTACCCCAGATGTTCTGTGTCGTAGGAGATAGACCGAGCCACTTGGCCTGACCCCATATCATATGACCACAGCCAACGGCAAGAAGACCAATGTAGGAGAACCAAGAAGTAACAGGGTGTCGAGCAAAACCATGTGCAATGTAAGCGAGACCAATGTTGGAGCTGTCACCCTCGACCTGCAAAGGCAGGACACGGTTGACAAAGACATGAGCGGCGAAGAAGACGGTGAATGCGTAGCCGGACATCGAAATATAGCTCATTGCTGGCCACGGGGAAGCAGCCCTGGCGCTCTTTTGATCCTCCAGTTCCGTCCTTGAACGATGGAGAGCGTACATTCCCGGGGTAGCGGCACCGTAGCGTTTCATATTCTGCGATCTCCTCAACAACCGAACAGCAATTCCTGAGCCAATATGGGCTATGAAAGGTAGAGCGACCAAGAGCGGTTCCGAGAGGGAGGTTTGGTAAATTTCACGAGTCATGAGGAGATATGTCTCGGAGCCAGAGACAGAGCGGGTAACGGCGGGGATGAGAGAAACGTTGGCGAGATGGAGGGAGGTGAAGAGACCCATCGCGTAACTCGAGAACTTTTGGATTCGCATGACTGATAGAGAGTAAGCATGGCTGTTCTGGCAGTATAAAAAGGAATTGGCATCAGATGCTCACGATAGAAGATGGGACCGGGACCAGTGGCTCCAGAGAGGTTTGTGCTTGCGCTCAGCCCGGGAGCACCGGTCGAAGGCGCTCTAATAGTTGATGAGCTCTTCTCCATATCATCAGCATCAACCATCTCATATCCATCATCGCTTCCTCGAAACGGTGGCCCGAGATCCTGGCGGTCAATATACGGATCTGCTATCGGAGAATCGATCGGAGAAGGGTCGAGCTGCTGTAGAGACAGGAGCGAGGCTCGACTTTCGGGGTCCTGGTAGTAGTCCATGGTGCTACCACCGCGGTGTCTGTGAATAAGAAATGACAAAGGACACACGATCAAGAAATATCGGCGGGGACGACGTAGAAGAAGAGATGATGGACGGTGCGGACTCGTGACAGGGAAGTTTTTCCAGTTGGGATTAGCGCCTCAACGTGCTGGAAAACGGGGAAGCTTCACCAGACTCTGGGGCAAAGTGGTTCTGGAAGCCCCTGTCGAAGCCCCTTGGAAATGACGTTCGAGGTCCCTCGGAGCCTGGTCAGCATGACATGCCAACTTCTGATTGGTGGCAGTATGGCTTGTAATCTCTAGCCAAACTCAGTTAGTGCCCGCACTCTTATCTGGATCTCGGATCACTGCTCAAACCTACCGACCTAACCAAACATCCACCCCAACAACACCTCCAGCAGAAGCTATCCTTAAACCAACCAAGAAGGACCACACATAGACAAAATATGCCTCCAGTAAGACCAGCTTCATTTGACAACTATTCCTTAACTGACGCGTCCAGCGACATCAGACACTTCCCTCGGCGCAGACCGCATCGGCACGCGAGGCTCAAAAGTCTTTCTACTGCCAGCTCTGCTCCAAAGGTTACTCTCGCATGAACGACTATGAAGCCCATCTCAGTAGCTATGATCACAGTCACAAGCAGCGCCTCAAAGACATGAAGGCCATGGTCCGCGACCCCAACGCAGGCTCTCGTGCGCGCAAAGCCGAGGCCAAAGCCGATGGTCTCATTAGCATCAAACTCCCCGGCCAGGAAACCGCTACTGGAGGTGGAGGTTTCAAGAAAGGTGGTTTCAAGAAGAGTGGCTTCAAGAGTGCCTTTACCAAAGTTGAGAGCACCGGATCAGGAGCAGCAGTAACTGAGAAACCGAAGCCAACCAATGCACTCGAATCTGCAACAGTCAACCCCGGCCTTCAGAAGAACCTATCACCGGAGAGTGACACTGAAGATGAGGGATATGAAGTCTACGACCCTCGGTTCCCCACGGACTGAACTCTATCGACATACGCTTGACTGGTGAAGACTAAACGATGAGATTGATACGAAAATTTCTAATTGCGTTCCTTCTATTCCTCTATCCTTTTACATTGGTGGCCATTGTACACCTCCTATTTGCGATATATCCTGTTCCAGCAAACCCAACAAGTTCCGGCTTCCCGACATCCAATCTGCCATTTGGTTCACTTGTGAACTTTCGTCAAACGCCGCATTGGGATCACCCCCAGCACTCATGTTCGTATCCATCGCAGGCATGAGTCCAAGCTGGCTCAAATACACATCGAACTCATCACCGATTGGCACCATTGCCTGATCTTCCAGTTGTTGCGACTTGGCCTCCACATATAGCGCGGCGACGTTGCTCATCACATTGCACAGTCGTGATAACTTTTGCATGGTCTCTGATGCATCATTGGTGTCTTCAATGGACGCGCTGAATTGTTTCAACAAGGTCAGATCTTCTTTCGATGATGTTTCAATGACATATCCGAATAGGACGAAGAAGGGGGCGAAAGGAGTCAGCACCAGGTTCCTACAATTATGTCAGATGCATTCGAAACCGGAGAAGATTGCAGCCATGAACTTACCAATGAACATATATGGCTCTCGCGTGGGGATCTTTCCGCACTAATTCCATGCATGCTAGATGTGTACGCGACGCCCTTCGTGCAGTCTCAATACACTCGACGCAGAACCTACTCGTCGAACCTTCGGGGGGCGGGACTGCTCGGTAGATGAGTGTCATGGTCGATAACAACTGGACCTCATCGCCCTTAATATGGACATCGATAAGTGGCGAGGCACCGATTTTGACTAGCGAAGCAATGGCCATTTCTCTGCTTTGATTGGCCTCTGCCTCTACCTGACGACACTCCTCTGCCAGCAAACGTGCTCTCTCGGCGAGCACAGCGGGCGGTTGGGTTAATGCCGCTGGACAAAATCTAGTTTCGTTAGAAGCTTCGAACGACTGGGCAACATGGCTCTGATTGGTAACACTTACAGTTGCTGATATACTTGGCCCTGTAGTGTCGCAGCGCTCAGCCACATGGACGCAACGGCTTTGGTTTCAAGACTCAGGATGCCCTCAAAGCTGAAGGTGCGTGGTATATCAATCTCCCAGTCCTGGATGACAGGGGCACGACCGAGTCGAAGCGCCAGCGCTTTGTCGGTGGTATATATGTACCAGAAGAGAATCATCTTGATACCAGTTTCTTCCGGGTTGCGTGTGGAGTGATTTTTGCGATGGAAGCCAGCAGTCTGGCACATTTGGGCGGCGGCGCTGTTGAGATGCCACGCCACGGAGGGCCTGCACACATCGATGGCATATAATGTCTGAAGCTTGGTTAGTGCCTGGCACTTATTATATCGAGAAAGTATATCCTTACCCCCATCAATAGAGCCTGGACCGTTTCAACCTTGATCGACAGGAAGAGAGACATATTTGCCAGCGCAGTTTCCAAGTTCACGCGACTTGTATGAAGGTGTGAGGCAAACTCATCTCTGAGAGGCTTGTTGTTGGTGGTCAGCGTATGCTGTTCGAGAAACAAGTAATAGAGGCCGACGTTGACGATAACGAAGGTGGAGTCGGTAAAGTCATCTGTGGGGAAGTAGACCATCCGACATAGGTTGGAAAAGTCACTTATTCCTACGAAATAGCAGACGAAGGTGAAAAGACCTGGGGGAGAAGCTGGATCAAAGTTAGCGGATGGGTTGAAAAAGCGGATGCAGTGATGTATGGATACCTCTGGCTCGCTTCAGGAGGTTGACAACAACATCCATAGGAGGCATCGCCAGCTGGCCCAAGCCTCCCGGTGGCAAGGGCTGCTGGAGCGGAAATCGGGGGCCATGGCTGATAGACTGTCGACTCTGCAATTCGGCTATCTGTCTCAAGCTGGCGAGAGCTTCCCACATCTTGGGACTGACATCGTGCAGTGAGGTGCGCTCCACGGCATGCTCGAGGAGATCGCTGGCAAATGTCGTCTGCTGAGCGATGACTGAATCACCACCCAAGGCGGACTCCTCGTCAGAACTCTCAAACCCGGTCGTGGATGCAGTAGCTGGATCTATGCCGGGAAAGGCTCCAGGGGTTACAGGGAAATGTACGTTACTTCCCGGCGTGGAGGCGGCGGGGCGTTGTGAGAGATCGCGAAGGAGGCTTTCTATGTTGGCCAAGCGGACCTCAATCTGATCAATCTTGCGTTCACTAAAGGAAATGCATAGCGCCGATTAGCATACGAACTGGCGTATCTGGTTGGTGAGTGGCGGCGGGATGGGCCAGGAGTGGGCATGGCGCCGTGATGGGATGTGATGTGCTGTTTCTGGGGCCAACGAGGGTAGTATGGCATGACGAACTATTGAGATGAGATGAGAACTCGTTGCCGAGGTTCCTTTGGTCTCTGTCCAACGCCGGTGGAGGTGCAAGAGCGCTTGGCAGTCCGGCAATTAGAGCAGGGCCAGTCTTTATCGCATCGGATCTATTTAATCAATGCGTGTCATTAATCCTGCTAGTATATGCAAGAGCCTGGGTGTATTGAAACATTCTTGCTATCTGAGTGTTTCTTCCCCAAGGCTTTTTTATGTCTGGGCGGTGCTCACCTTTCTCGTACGGCACTGATCACACTGTATTTACAGGACTTGCTGTCAGTTTGTACGCCCATAAGAGTGAGTTAAGAGTGCTAGGTTGATGATCCTTCATGAGGAGGCTCGCAAGAAGCGAAGCAGCCAAGGGCGTATACCACACCAGTAGTACAGCACGCACACCAGTTCGCGACAGGCCGCATACGGTTCGGCGCATAAGCGGTAACTGCCCCGCGATTTGATGGATGGACATGAAGATACAATAGGTACTTGATGTGGCTAAAATGAGAGGCCACTTACCGCACGCCGTGCAGAGTCATCGGGAGCCGCGGGGCCGGTAGTCGAGAGTCCGGGGTCCATATTGATGAGAAATGACAACTTTATCTTGTTTCTTTTGGCTAGTAATTGGTGTGCAGTAGTAAGCTGAAGGTCAGTGAGGTGAATGATGGAATAAGTTCCTTTATCGCAGCCGGTGAATACGATAATCTCTCAGAAGTGCTGACGACGCCGTCTGTGAGCATTGCGCTGTTAGGATGAAGGGAAATGAATCGGGGGCCGCGGAGACCGGGAGGCGGCAGTTGAGGGCGCCGAGATGTGGCTTGTTAGCTCCGTGTGGCGGAGCCCGATCTGGTCAGATGTGGCATCCATTACTTACATGGGTACATACTTACATGGGGACCATGACAGGGGAAATGTTGGTAAAGTAGCATTCATCGATCGTTCTTTTTCGTGTTCGGTAGGTAAGACGTAGGTAGTTTATTCAGCCTTTACTTACCACATCTACCTTGTTTGTTCAGGTGCTCACTGCTATAATACAATAAAGATACTTGACAGACAGAACAAAGTATACATACAAATACCAAGATGTCAAGATTAACTACACGCGGCTCAATAATTAGCCCGGTGAAGGGGTTTGTGGCTGTTTAAGCTCATTGGTTCGATCGTATATGACCCCGGGTTTTCGCGTTACGACGAATGGAAATGCCAAGAACGAGTAGTTTTGTTTAAAAACGTTGACGTTTGCTTGTCCTTGTAAAGGATGGATCTATCCATCAGTTGCCATCATCGATCTTATGCTGCGTATTCGATATGGCTGAACCCCAGAGTATGAGAGAAAAAGAGGCTCCCGTTGGCGATTCGCTTACAGGGTCTTCTTGTGTATCGTCGTCTGGACAGGCGCAGGACGATATGACGGTTACAGTTGATCACAAGGGTGACACAAAGGAAGAAGACAAGAAGAAGGACACGAGTTTTAAGTACTACCTGGTAAGTTTCGTTGCCGCAATAACTATGGAATTAAGTTAATAATATACACAGCGTGTCTTTACTTACAACGATCGCCTGGGATGGATCCTCAACGGTGTCGCATTCATCGCCATGGTTGCTGCCGGCACCATTTTACCTTTGATGGACCTTGTTTTTGGAAAGTTTATCAACGTCTTTAACAACTTTGCTACTGGCGAGTTGTCGCCTGCTGGATATCGAAGCGAAGTCAGCAAATACAGGTATGTCCATTGCATGTTAAACATTTGTATTTCTGAGCTGACCATTCATTCAGCTTATACTTTGTCTATCTCTTCATCGCCAAGTTTGTATTAACTTACATCTGGACGGTAAGCCACTAACATATTATCTATAAAACAGGTGCTAATGTGGCACAGATACTCGTCTCCATTGCAGCCATCAACACCACAAAAGCACTGCGCGTCGACTTTGTCAGGAATACCCTTCGCCAGGAGGTTGCCTTCTTCGACTCTCCCTCATCATCAATACCCGGACAAATCACTACAAACGGAAACCTCATCAACCAAGGAATCTCGGAGAAATTTGGCATCACTATCGCCGCTCTCTCGACTTTTGTAGCGGCCTTTGTCGTGGCATTTGCAGTTCAGTGGAAGTTGACTCTGATTGTCCTCGCCATCATCCCCGTCAACCTTGTCGTCACCGTTGTCTGCGTTGCTATCGATACCGGCTATGAATATGCCATGTTCGATGTCTACTCGCGGTCGAGTTCCTTGGCTGAAGAGGCTTTCTCGACTATTCGTACAGCACATGCTTTCTGGGCGTTCCCAAAGTTGTCCAAACGATTTACAAACACGCTTGAGGAGGCGAGGAGAATTGGTCTCAAGAAGTCATGGGTCTACGTTATTCTTTTCCCTACCGAGTTCTTCTGTATCTTTGCGGGATATGGTCTGGCTTTCTGGCAAGGGATGAGGATGTATTCCGAGGGCGAGATCACTCAGCCTGGTACCGTTGTGACGTGAGTTTATTTTCGATACTTCTTCCTTTGAGAGATTGACTAACTTATACATTCCTTTCTAGTGTCATCTTTGCCGTTCTTGTTGCTGCTACTGCTCTCACTCAGATTGCACCACAGACAATCGCCATCTCCAAGGCCACTGCTGCCGCACAAGAGATGTTCGAAATGATTGATCGCAAGTCACAGATCGACGCCTTATCACAAGAAGGCGATAAAATTCCCGATTTTAAAGGAGAAATCCAGTTTCGTGGAGTTCGATTTGCTTACCCTTCGCGTTCTAACGTGACGATCCTTCACTCACTCGACCTTGACATTCCTGCCGACCAAACGACAGCTCTCGTTGGAGCCAGCGGTTCTGGAAAGAGTACGATATTCGGTCTCCTAGAACGATGGTACGTCCCAAGCAGCGGGTCGATAACTCTGGATGGGCGTCCTGTTGAGAGTTTGAACTTGCAATGGTTGCGAACAAACATTAGGATGGTCCAGCAGGTATGTGCAAAAGGCTGATGAATACCGCAAGCCAAGCCAATACTGACTTATTCCTAGGAACCGACTCTATTTAGCGGCACCATCTACCAAAACGTTGTTGACGGTCTCACTGGCACTTCCATGGTTGACCTATCTGAAGACGACAAGAGAAGCATGGTCATCGAAGCGTGCAAATCGGCTTATGCTCATGACTTTATCGAAACATTACCAAATGTGCGTTTCCCAATGGCTTTAGAGTTCCTTTGACTGACCTCCCCCTAGGGCTATGATACCTGGATTGGCGAGCGAGGAGCCTCCTTGTCTGGTGGACAAAAGCAACGTGTAGTCATTGCTCGCAGCATCATCTCCAACCCCAAAGTCCTCATGCTCGACGAAGCTACGAGTGCCCTCGACCCAAACGCCGAAAAGATCGTGCAGCAAGCTCTCAACAATGTAGCCAAGGGTCGAACCATGATCGTCATCGCACACAGACTCTCTACTATCCGAGATGCTGACAACATCATTGTTATGGCCAAGGGTGAAACTATCGAACAGGGTTCCCACGACTCTCTCATCGAGCGAGGTGGTACATACTCGCGTCTCGTTCGTTTGCAGGATCTCGGAAAAGGCAGTGCATCATCGGATGATGAGGATAATGAGACGGATGAGGATACACCAGTTACTGGTCTCGATCCTATCTTATCCCGTGCTTCTCAGCATGCTACAGCCGATATCACACAAGACGATGGGATCAACTACGGACTTCTCAAGGGTCTTTGGCTCATCGTCAAGGAGCAAAGATCTCTGTGGTTCAATTTCTTCGTTTTGGTCATTATTTCATTGTTTGGAGGTAAGTCCTGACACAATTTACCAGAGAAAAGGAGTAAACTCACAACTTCTAGGTGGTACATACCCAGCACTCGCTATTCTCTTTTCGAGAACCATGAAGGCCTTCGAAACTATCAATGTGGGCGAAACCAACTTCTTCTCCTTGATGTTCTTCGTAGTTGCCCTTGGCAACTTTGTCGTCTATGCTGCGGCTGGTTGGGTTTGTAATGAGATCGGCCAGGTGAGTGTCCCCTTTATATCCACCTCCCAGTGTACACAATACTGATATTGATCAGCATATAATGACTGTCTATCGTGGCGAGCTTTTCGACAACACCCTGAGACAAGACATGATATTCTTTGACGATCCCAACCGCGGAACTGGCGCCCTCGTTTCTCGACTGGCTGCCGAGCCTACGAGTCTTCAGGAACTGCTATCCATGAACATATCACTCATCATGATCAATATCGTCACTGTCCTATCGAGCTCCATCCTCGCTATTGCTTACGGCTGGAAACTGGGACTGGTGCTTGTCCTCGCTGCCCTCCCTGTTCTTGCTGGCTCAGGATACGTACGCATTCGACTTGAATACAAGTTTGACGACGACACGGCTGGACGATTTGCGAAGAGCAGCAGCTTGGCTTCGGAAGCTGTATTGGGGATCAGAACTGTCTCATCCCTAGCTTTGGAACGAGCTGTTATCCAGAGATATAGCAGCGCTCTCGAGGGACTTGCCCAGGAAGCTATAGCAGGCTTGGGTTGGAAGATGTTGTTCTACTCTTTCAGTCAGTCGGCGTCTTTCCTTGCGATGGCGCTGGGATTTTGGTAAGTCTATTTTCAGTTGTAGACAAAGAAGGCCGATATCGCTAACAAGCAAAAGGTACGGCGGACGTCTTGTTTCCTTTGGTGAGTATACCACAGATCAGTTCTACGTCATCTTCATAGCCGTTGTCTTTTCTGGAGAAACATCAGCCATGTTGTTCCAGTACACTACGAGTATCACCAAGGCACGAACCGCCATCAACTACATCTTCCAGCAACGACGTCAAAAGGTCCTCTATGACAATGCAGAGAATGGACCAGGGGCTCAAGGAAGTGAGCACTCATCTGAAAAGGGCATCGACGTTGATTGCAAAGAGATCGCGTTCGCTTACCCTCGCCGACCCAAGTTGCAAGTTCTTCGAGGGGTGGATATCAGCACTGAGTCTGGAAAGATGGTAGCTCTAGTAGGAGCCTCTGGATGCGGAAAGTCGACCATGATTGCGCTTCTTCAGCGTTTCTACGATCCAACAACGGGTATGATACTCGCTGATGGTCAGGATATCAAGACCAGAGACAGGCGTCTACACAGACGAGACATTGCCCTCGTTCAGCAAGAACCGGTCTTGTATCAGGGTTCTATCAGGGACAATATCTCCCTCGGCATTGAAGAAGGAGTTCCCTCTGACGACGATATCATCGAGGCCTGCAAACAAGCCAACGTATATGAGTTTGTCTCCTCCCTCCCCGAAGGCCTCGCCACACCCTGCGGCAACCAAGGTCTCTCACTATCAGGAGGCCAACGCCAACGCATCGCTATCGCCCGTGCTCTTATTCGCAAACCACGCCTGCTTCTCCTCGATGAAGCTACCAGTGCTCTCGACACGGAAAGCGAGAAGGTCGTCAAGGAGGCACTTGACCGAGCAGCTGAGGGAAGGACAACAGTTGCTGTGGCGCATCGCCTGAGCACTATTCGAGATGCCGATGTTATCTGCGTCTTCGCAGGCGGAAAGATTGTTGAGAGGGGAAGACATGAGGAACTTGTTGCGAAGAGAGGGCTGTACTATGAGATGGTCTTGGGCCAGTCTTTGGATAGGGAGGCGTAAGGATTTAGAAGTGAGCTGGCGTTTGACGGGGGTTACCCATACAATATCGGGACCATATGGGTACGTATGGTTGTGATGTTTTTGCAGATTTGGATTTCTCTGCTCATGAGACAATGGTCTAGTCGTGGATGACGACGACCAATCTTTCTACTCTTTGTAATATTATAAACCCGGATATTTTGTCATGTCATAGAATGGGCATCAGGGCAACCAGTACATAGAATTTCATCAAGTACATATTAGCATTTGTCTAAACTACCTAGAAATGCGTGGTTTACAGGCTTCAACTGGCCCTTGACTACTCATCAATCTCTTGTGGGTGACGGAACAAGGGTGAGATGAGTTCATGATTGTCATCATTAGGAAGACGATGCGATTTTCGTTGATGAGAAACAGAACGAGGCTCTGTCCATAACACAGATCATCATATGGTAATCAAAGAAAGCATGGCAAAGGTAAAACACAGCCTGACCAAAGTCTGAAGCTCGTTCTATTTGATCTAGAAGCCATATCGTCGTATCTACTTTTGTCTAGAGCCCATCATAATAACCTAATAATCATTTCCCTAACTATATAATACGCATCGCTTAAGCCAAGACCTTGATGTCACCCTCCTTGAGCTTGCCAGCCTCGACGAGTCTCTTGGTCTCACCAGCCCAGACAGCCTTGATCTCGTCGGCAACCTTGAGACCGTTGAGCTTACCAGCAAGAGCAGCAATCTCATCGGGATCAATCTTGCCCTGGATAGTCTCGACATCGTTGAGAACGGAGTCGATGACAGCGGCTGAGGCATCACCAGAAGCGAAGTAGTTGGCGTCCTTGACGGAACCCTTGAGAACACGCTTGTTCTTCTTGACGGCATTCTTGGCAGCCTCCTTAGCCTTCTTGGAAGACTCACGGTTAGCCTTGGCCGCAGCCTCAGCCTCCACGCGGGCCTTCTCCTCGGCCTCCTTAGCGGCCTCAGCATCCTCCTTGGCCTTCTTCTCAGCAGCCTCACGTTCGAGACGCTTCTTGTTCTTGGCGGCGTTGGCCTCCTGTCGGAACCGCTTGATACGCTCATCGCCAGCCGAAGCATCGTCTAGCAGCTTGCGGAGACGAGCGTTGTCATCAGCCTTCTTCTTCTTGCGAGCGTTGGTGTTCTTGCGCTCTTGGTGACGCTTCTGGTCACGGTTCTCGTTGTCATCGGGGACATCCTCGTCGAGATACTCAAAGGTTCTCCAGCTGTCAAAGTTGTACCAGAAGTTGTAAAACTCCTCAACCTGCTCCTTGGTAGCATCGGCGCCGCCAAATGAGGGGACGGGGTGAGTCTTGGAGAAGCGAGCCTCAGACTTGAAGACCTTGCTCCATGCCTTATAGTAGTCGGTCTTCTGGAGTTGCTTCTTGGTAGGGGGGTCAACATCGGCCTCCTCGTCGACAGAGTCGAACTGGCGGCGCTTGGTGGGGTCAAGGAGGACGTCGGTAGCCTTCTGGATACACTTGAAGAACTGATCGTCGTCGACACGGCCCTGGGCAGCCTTCTTATCGGGGTGGTGCTTGAGGACCTTCTTGCGGTGAGCCTTCTTGATCTGGTCCTCGGAAGCCTTCCAGCGGTACTTGGAGAGGCCGAGAATCTTGTAGTGGTCCTGGGTCTAGAGGCACGAATGTTAGTACCAGAAATCGAATCAAACCATGACAGCCATGTACATACCTTCCAGTCCTTGGCCTCACGCTGCAGCATCATGGGGTCCTCGGGCTCACTCTCGTCGCTGACATCGCCATCCTCGACGTTCTTGGCGCTCTCCTGAGCCTGGATGCGGTCATCCTCAGAGAATGTGCGCTTGTGGCGGGCTCGTCGGGCATGGGCGAGGAAGTGAGGTCCAACGGGCTCAATAGTTCGCTGAGTAGCCTCAGTAAGCTTGCCGGTGGCCTTGAAGTCCTTGTCGGCAGCCCAGCCGCTGGGGAGAGCGGGGAGGGGAAGGGTCACAACAGCCACAGAAGCCATTATGTGATGTGATGTGATGTGTGGATTTGGTGGTGATGGAGGGAGAGAAAAAAAATCCCGACGTTTTTTGGCTGCAATTTTTTTTCAATAGCGGCGCACAATCGATCCCCCACCATGGACGTTCCTTAATTTTGGCGGGGTAAATCTTCTTCCTTCAGTGGGTGATACACCAGTTACAGTGGGATTGTCCTCGGTCAAGTCGTTAACAGGCATTAACCTCCCCCGGCTCGCTTCCCGCCCGGAAATCAGTTGAGCCGCCCAGCCATTGGAATCCCGGGCCATCATCCAATCCTATTGAACTTGAGTTGGACTTTTTTCTCGCTATCTCGATTTCGCAGCCGTTATCAATTCGACCTCGACGACCCTCCAGCACGACACACTCACGAATATTTGCGCCAGTCCTTACTCTCGATATTTTGCTTCAAAATGGCCAGCTCTCCAGCTCTCAATGCGTTCCGAAACCTAATGCGCGCAGCGAGATTCACCTTCCAAGGTACGCAGCCAATCCGAAGCCGAACGACGAACTCCTCCTCTTCCATGGTCTCAGAACGTTTCAATGGGCTGTGCTGACTATCTGGCGTTTTGTAGATGATGCACACATGCTGTCTGCGGCTCGGGTTGAGATCCGCAGTAGGTTCCGCCAAGAGATCGAGCCCGCTGCTACTCCTGCTGCAATTCAGCTTGCCCGGGATACAGCAAAGGTCCTTCGCCAGAATGTTGTTCAGGGTCAGAGGGTAGAGGATGGAAAGGATACATACAGTGGGTTCAGACTGATCTGTAGGGCCAAGACAAGAGCTAATAGCAGTTACAGAGTTACGGATACACGACGAGATTGAACGAGGCGATAACGAGTCTATAAAGACGGCGGGTAAGGGCACAGTTCAGGGAGGCTGCTGTGGTGGTGGTAAAAAATGAGAGGAGACTCTTAGTCCCATGTACAATTTGTAACATTACTGTCATGATACCCTCCAGGAATAAATGAACGCGCCGAAAATGATCATCACTCTAGCTAGCTCCTTTCTTCCATCTATTCATTCCTGTTTCTCACGCAATCTCCAACCACCATGATCAATTGTCCTTTTCGCTAATGAAGACCGTCCAATCCATGATGATGTCCTTTTCCTGACGCCAAACTCCAAAAGACAAGATATGTTTCTCTACCCTATGATCAACATAAAGCAAGTCGTAACTTCGTTTAGTCTCCAGAAAGAGCGGCGTATGCAGGAGTATCAGAAGCTCCCGGGGGCGCCGCCACCGGAGCGGGCAGGGCTGCAGGTCTGTTGGTAGAGCCGCTGCCACCCTCAATCGCTCGTGAGCCTTGGCCTTGAGACCCCCCCTGGCGCTGCCTGGCATCTCGCAGCATCTGGGATCTCTCCTCCTTGTCCATGGTACCAATCGCCTTCGGTTGTCCCCATCGAACCCGCAGTGGGCATCCTGAAATCACAGCGCGACCCTGACATGCCTCTGCAGCCCTCTCAGCCGCATCTCGAGTTTCGTAGTTGACAAAGGCGCAGTGCGACATATGTGAACATACCAAACTCTTGATCTTGCCGTGAGCCTTGAAAAACTCGCGAAGCTTGTACTCGGGTAGATCATCCTCGATGCCAGTCACGAAGAGCGACATGATGTTCTTGTCGGCGGGAGGAACCCAATCGCGTGGGCTGGGAGGCAGCTGAGCAGCACTGGGGAAAACCTGGCGTCCCTTGCCAACAGTCTTAGCTCCCATAGCCGCAGCTGCTTTTGAATCGCGGGTTCGAATTGGGCCAGGCCCGCCAAGGCCGGCGCCGACGGCTGCGTTTCCGCCCTTGGAACTCTCGCCCTCCTCGATAGCCTTGCCCTTGCGGAAGTAAGGCTTGCTGTTGGCAAGTCTTCGTAGTAGCTCGCGCGCCTTCTCGTCCGTCTTTTCGTATTCCTCCTGTCCAACCTTTCCCTCCTCGATGAGCTGCTCGTTATTTTGAGCAAAGTATTCTCTGTTGATATCGGATTGTGGACCGGGCGCGACCATCTTGAGGGCAGCATCGCGTACGACGATGGGGAGGCCGAATGAAAGATCGAGCATGCAACATTGGCAGCAATTCTTGAGTCGCGCGCAAGTCAAGCAAATATTGGTTCGCTTCTTGCGCCCGTTGGCGCGAGTAGCGCTCCAAGCAAAGACGGTAAAGGGTCTAGTACACTATTTGAAGTGTGTTAGCATTATACTGATGCGAAAAACGCGAAAGAAATCGACGCGAAAGACTTACCAATTTGCATTCAGCGCCATAGTCCTCCTTCAGCATCTTGACGTAAGGGTTTTCGGGTAAACACGTCTCGCAGACGGATGGGAAATCGGTCGTCTCCCATCCTGATCGATTAAGATCCTGCTTGATCTGAGGCGGCATCGCGGATGGAATGTAATGAATGATTTCAGCAAAAGATTTTCTTTTCTGTTGGCTTGACTGTGATGACTTTTGGAGTTGAGGCGCGTAAATTCGGTCATCCGCCACCTTATGTAATACAAAATATGGTCTCAGAACTCTAGCTCTCACCCGGAGTTGCCCGCCATTGGGTAGAGGGGCTTTCGTTTATCGATAAGCCTCGGCAATAGCATATTGCTACCTCTGACGGATAGATCTAAGTGCCCAACCATTCATTTCTCAGATTTAGACAAG
Source organism: Fusarium verrucosum (assembly GCA_013623715.1). Classification (NCBI taxonomy): domain Eukaryota; kingdom Fungi; phylum Ascomycota; class Sordariomycetes; order Hypocreales; family Nectriaceae; genus Fusarium; species Fusarium verrucosum. The sequence goes on from JABFFJ010000315.1 coordinate 206,533, forward strand.
AGAGATGATCAGATAGTATCGTCATGAGATCTGGTTTTTGGCATTGCCTTACTTTAAGGTTACTGGAGAAGTCGTTCGGCGTTTAGTTTAGATCCGGGGGCTTTGAATATGATGTTATGTACGTGGGTTTCAGTTTCAATGTCACGATACGAAAACGAATATTATTATCGGAAGCCAGAGATTACTTACTCGATGAGGTTCAAAATATTGAAGACTTCACTTAGTCCCTATGAGAAACCTGTTATTGCCATGACGGAGGCAATCTAGTTAGTCGTCATGACTTCCATTGTTATCCGTCCAACCCAACAACCAACAATGCTCTCTCTCGTAGACGGTTTCGTATTCGTATCATTTCTCGCAAATTGAGCCCCGAGATACCACTTCCTAGCATCCATCAATTAGCTGCCCGCGCTGCACTGCACCCTCACCGCCAGATATTTCCGAAATGTGGCGAAAGAAGGAACAATTGCAAGGATGAGCTGTTCAATTATGCACCCGCAAATGAGAGTCTTTCCATAGAAATCAACAGCTTGTTCGGGCCCTTGTCTTTTATCACATGAAGCTCCCGGTCCTGTGGAGAGATGTACAGATATCCGTAGAGTTATTTCGGGTCGCGTATTCTCAGAAAAACCCGTCCCCTACGCCGCCAAGCGATAGGCAGGGGATCTAAGACTTATCAGGTATAGCTTCCTGTTATTTCTCAATTCGCAATTGAGATTGGATGCCCATCGGCGGGATGGCTTGGACCGTCAGGGGAGGGCCCTGAAATTTGTTGCGACAGCCGTCGCTCTGCGTAACCTTTTGCCATTAAAACCAAACCCACTCCCTTTTAAGTTTCTACTTTTCAATCGATCTTGAATTCGCTTATTGTCCTTTCCCTACTTGATTGCCTGTCTGTCTGCCTGCCCTGGGTTCTTCTTTTCGTCCTTCTTCACCTTAACCTCCAACACTTTACACCATATTCAACATGGTTGCCGCTACTACCTCCGGCCTCGAGCGCGAGGACCACCAGCGCGATGCCGACTTCAACAAGGCCATGCACGGCAACTCAGCCCAGGCTCGAGGTGGTGTTGCTGCCATGTTCCGCAAGGGCGGCTCTGCTAAGCAGGCGGCTGTCGACGAGTATTTCAAGCACTGGGATAACAAGCCCGCGGAAAACGAGACTCCTGAGGAGCGAGCTGTAGGATCACCTTGATATGCCCCTCTTATTCTTTCATAGCGGGGACTAACACAGCGGTCAGGCCCGTACTGCGCAATACGCCACCTTGACTCGACAGTAAGTGATCTGACACTCGCCATTGTTTCTCCGTGGCCTGTCTTTAGCTTTAGGTCCATCAGTATACTGACTCGTGGGTTTGCAGCTACTACAACCTTGCTACCGATCTCTACGAATATGGCTGGGGCCAGTCATTCCACTTCTGCCGATTCTCCCAGGGCGAGCCCTTTTACCAGGCCATTGCTCGCCATGAGCACTACCTTGCTCACCAGATCGGCATCAAGGAGGGCATGAAGGTTCTCGACGTCGGTTGCGGTGTTGGTGGTCCCGCTCGCGAGATCGCAAAGTTCACTGGTGCCCACATCACCGGTCTTAACAACAACGACTACCAGATTGAGCGTGCCACTCACTATGCTTTCAAGGAGGGTCTGTCAAACCAGCTCAAGTTCGTCAAGGGTGACTTCATGGTTCGTTCTGACCAGCAATCTCGGACCCCAAACTTCAGCTAACTCGGTCTTCAGCAAATGTCCTTCCCTGACAACAGCTTCGATGCCATCTATGCCATTGAGGCTACTTGCCACGCTCCCACCCTCAAGGGCATCTACAGCGAGATCTTCCGAGTTCTCAAGCCCGGTGGCGTCTTTGGAGTGTACGAGTGGCTCATGACCGACGAGTACGACAACGATAACCTCCGCCACCGTGAGATTCGATTGGGTATTGAGCAGGGTGATGGTATCTCCAACATGTGCAAGGTCTCCGAGGGACTGGATGCCATCAAGGACTCGGGCTTCGAGATGCTCCACCACGAGGATCTGGCACTGCGCCCCGATGCCCTCCCCTGGTACTGGCCCCTGGCCGGTGAGCTCCGCTACATCCAATCCGTTGGTGATATCTTCACCATTGTGCGCATGACTACCTGGGGCCGAACCATCGCCCACGGTCTGGCTGGTCTCCTTGAGACCTTCAGACTTGCTCCCGCTGGAACCAAGAAGACTGCTGACAGTCTGGCTGTCGCTGCCGACTGCCTGGTTGCAGGTGGTCGGGATCACCTCTTCACCCCCATGTACCTCATGGTGGCTCGCAAGCCTGCTGCGTGAAGCAACAGCCTCATGAAAACAAAATTACAAAATAAAAATATATCATAAAGGTCAAAAAGGAGCAACAAATCGTGCTGGCTGATGATACATACTATGAAATAGGTAGCCGCCGGCCTCAAGATATAGATGATGCAGGAGGCAGAGGAGTTTGGGGACAATACTGGCTTATAATTGTAATGATACACGGGAAACATACCAAGATGATTTCATCTTCTCGTGTCGTGGACAGTATGACTGACCATAATTGATGAATTGAAATTATTCCATCATGTCAACATTCGATGCTGAGGTGATCTTGAGTTAGCGGTTTCTTGTTTCTCCGGCGCCCGTCATCTGACCGTTAAGGACGGGACTCAGTTTTCGTGTCTTGGTGGAGATAAACTGGTCCCCCAATGCTCCCCTGGATCCCCCAACAGACTCTGGAAATGGGTCGTGAGGGTGTGTTCTGAGCTGTGATAGGTGCGTCACCACGAATAACTCAATTGCAGGGGTCGCATCAAAAGTCGTTGTAGCGGGGAGCAGAGGGATAAAGCTTGCCCGAACTAGCGGAGGCTCCCTCGGGGTTTTTGGAGAGCGGGTACTCCATTAGTCACTAGATATTGGTGAGGGTTCAAGTACCTCCTCGCAGTTCCGGTACGATACGTACCGACTGGCCCCAAAAAAAAACTGATAGCTGGCCAGCAGAAGAAGCGTTCTCGGTGAAATTCCCTCTCTCAACCCGACCTGTTCCATCTCTCAACACCAACTTCTGCCTGTCACCATTTTCAATTCCCACGTCAACGTCGACGACCCGGGAATTAAGAGAAGCCTGTCCTCTGCAGCTTCTTGTCTTTGAAGTCCTGTCTTCGCTTCCTCGTCGACCCTCCGCCCTCCTCCTCGACTCCTCGGTCAATTGACTCTTCAACAAAACCACATCATGTCTCGTCTTCTTCGACCCGCAGCTCGCCTAGCTGCTTCGACTCGGGCTCTTCGCGCTCCCGCTGTCCCTTCGTTCGCCCAGTCTGCTGCCGCTCGCGCTGCTCTTGCACGACCCGTTGTTTTTGGTTCCGCCCAGACCCGATCCTACGCCGACGGCCAGAGCTCCGGCGTCAAGGAGTACACTGTCCGAGATGCGCTCAACGAGGCTCTCGCTGAGGAGCTTGAGCAGAACGAGAAGGTCTTCATTCTCGGTGAGGAGGTTGCTCAGTACAATGGTGCCTACAAGGTGACCAAGGGTCTTCTCGACCGCTTCGGTGAGAAGCGTGTCATTGACACTCCCATCACCGAGTCCGGTTTCTGTGGTCTCGCCGTTGGTGCTGCCCTCAGTGGTCTTCACCCCGTCGTAAGTATCTCAGTACCCGAATTGCAATTGCTGCTCAATCAGACTCTGACCGTTGTGTTTTGTCCGTCTAGTGTGAATTCATGACCTTCAACTTTGCCATGCAGGCTATCGACCAGGTCATCAACTCTGCTGCCAAGACCCTCTACATGTCTGGTGGTATCCAGCCTTGCAACATCACCTTCCGTGGCCCTAACGGCTTCGCTGCTGGTGTCGGCGCTCAGCACTCCCAGGACTACTCCGCCTGGTACGGCAGCATTCCCGGTCTCAAGGTCGTCTCCCCCTGGAGCGCTGAGGATGCCAAGGGTCTCCTGAAGGCCGCCATCCGCGACCCCAACCCCGTCGTTGTTCTCGAGAACGAGTTGATGTACGGCCAGAGCTTCCCCATGTCTGAGGCTGCCCAGAAGGACGACTTCGTCATTCCTTTCGGTAAGGCCAAGATCGAGCGATCCGGTAAGGACTTGACCATTGTCACCCAGGGCCGCACTGTTGGCCAGTCTCTCACTGCCGCCGAGAACCTCAAGAAGAAGTACGGTGTCGAGGTTGAGGTTCTCAACCTGCGATCCATCAAGCCTCTTGACGTTGAGTCTATCATCCAGTCCGTTAAGAAGACCGGCCGTCTTTTGTCCGTCGAGTCTGGCTACCCTGCTTTCGGTGTTGGATCTGAGATCCTTGCCTTGACAATGGAGTACGGCTTCGACTACCTCGATGCCCCTGCTGCCCGTGTCACTGGTGCTGAGGTCCCTACCCCCTACGCCCAGAAGCTCGAGGAGATGTCCTTCCCCACTGAGCAGCTGATTGAGGACTACGCTGCCAAGGTCCTTCGCCTGTAAAAAAATAAATATGAGAGTTGAGAGAGAATCCGGTCCAGCTGCTTGAGCATGCAAGGTCGGCACCTATGCCTACGTACTGAGTAAGGCAGAGCTTGTCTCGTGCTACTCGTCGTGACCATCGGAATTGCGACAGGGCTGACAATCTGGTCCAATTGGCGTATTTGATGGACACTTGTTTGATAGACGTGCGGAAGGGAAGGGAAATGTAATTTTACCGCGTATTGCCATGATAGTCAGGGCATAGCATCCGTCTTATTAATGATCTACCAATTCACATTTGTGCTTCTATTTGTTGACCGTGAGTTGAAAGTTTTGTTGAGCGTATATATCGCATTCTGTCCATATATATAGGCAAATCATGAGGGATTCAAGATCCACATATATCCAGAGCTTGTGCTGGGAGAAGGTTTGTATATCGACTGAGTTGGTGGTTAGAAGAATTACATGTGATGTATGCATGCAATGAGTGACCATTTGAACCGCTAAAGTATCACTTTGTTTAAATAGGTAATTTATCATGTCATGGGAAATATGTGCTTGGTATAGGGTAGGTAGTACAGGTGGAGCTGAAGCTGTGCAGTGTCCCGCCATGAATGTCAGAATCACCAACGTCAATGGTGGGGCACGCACTTTAACTTGGAGCTTCCATCTTCACTTAACAACAAACAAGTTAAAACAACACAACATTGCCTACTACTCAGTCAGATAAGCAGGCATGGCTGGTATAGATGATCTCCTTGAAAGGGGGCCTCAAGAGACCGGTCAGCGCCAACCTGCCACCCAAGATCCTGAAGAGCTTAAGCGTCACCTCGAGGAGCTCCTCCTCTCGCCCTCGCCCGAATTCTCATCAGAGTGGCTCAACCGTCTTCAGCAACGATGGGATTTTGAGGCTGATTACACGTCTCTACACAAAATTGCACCACCGCATACTAGAACCCTTACCAGGTTTCAGCGTCATGGACTGGAGGGCCGCGTTACAGGCTACAAGAACGTCACTGTCCCCGCAAACAGTGCCACGGCCAAGAATTCAACCAGTCTGTCTCGAAAGCCCGCTAACCGCGCGGATTTTGTGAGAGGCGCCGCAGGTTTCTTCCCGTTCGCCCCTGGTGGTCTTGAGGGCATCGAGGCAACGGCAGCATTCGAGGACCAAGTTCACACGGGTGTTGCTGGAGGTGTTGCAGAGGCTGGCACTACAGGTAACAAGCTTGAGCGAGTGATCCAGCTTGGGGCCGAAGGTGGACTACTAGAGAAGGCTCCTGGAATAAGCAGAGGGATTGACTTTACCAAGAAAAAGACAAGTATCAGCCAAGAAGATGCAAACGCAGTCAAGGAGGTGCTCGAAGAAGATCCGGAAGAAGCAAAGGTTGATCCCGAGGGTGGTAACGAAGCGTCTCAGGATTCTACTCCGCCGGATCTAACGGCCGACGACACTGGAGAGGACGGCGATGATATCGATGACATCCTACCGGTTGAGTTCCCTGCCCTAGAACCTCACGGAGTTCTTGCAGCCTCAAGTGCTCGCAAAGCCGGGCGCGAGTGGGCACATATGGTCGACATCAACCACGACATGTCCAATTTCAGAGAGCTTGTACCTGACATGGCCAGAGAGTGGCCTTTCGAACTCGACACTTTCCAGAAGGAAGCAGTATATCACCTGGAGAACGGCGATTCAGTATTCGTTGCAGCACATACCTCTGCCGGCAAGACTGTTGTGGCAGAGTACGCAATTGCACTGGCTGCTAAACACATGACAAAGGCCATTTACACTTCACCAATCAAGGCTCTGAGCAACCAGAAGTTCCGTGACTTTCGACAGACATTTGACGAGGTGGGTATTCTCACTGGCGATGTCCAAATCAACCCTGAGGCCAGCTGCCTGATCATGACGACGGAAATTCTTCGAAGTATGCTCTACCGGGGAGCTGATATCATCCGTGATGTCGAGTTTGTTATCTTCGACGAAGTCCACTACGTCAACGATTTTGAGCGAGGTGTTGTCTGGGAAGAAGTCATCATCATGCTGCCTGAACATGTGTCGCTCATCCTGCTATCCGCGACAGTTCCGAACACTAAGGAATTTGCTTCGTGGGTTGGACGTACGAAACAAAAGGACATATATGTCATTTCCACACCAAAGCGACCTGTTCCCCTCGAACACTATCTCTGGGCCGGAAAGAACATCCACAAGATCGTGGACTCGGAAAAGAAGTTCATCGAAAAAGGTTGGAAAGATGCGCACTTTGCTATCCAAGGGAAGGATAAGCCGAAACCCGCAGAGACTACTGTTGCCACCCGTGGAGGTAATCCTCGAGGCAACCAACGCGGTGGTACTCAACGAGGTGGTCCCCAGCGCGGTGGACGTGGAGGAGGCCAACAGAGAGGAGGTAACCAGCAACGTGGCCGGGGTGGACCGCCTCGAGCAAGCCATGCTCCTGGTCATATGGGCCGTGGAGGCCGTGCCGGTGGCTTTACGTCAGTTGCCCAGGACAAGAATCTTTGGGTTCATCTCGTTCAGTATCTCAAGAAGCAGACTCTTCTACCAGCTTGTATCTTTGTGTTCTCGAAGAAGCGATGTGAGGAGAACGCCGATGCCCTCAGCAACCAAGACTTTTGCACTGCCTCTGAGAAGAGCCATATTCACATGATTATCGAAAAATCGGTTGCGCGGTTGAAACCGGATGACAGACAGCTCCCACAGATCATCAGACTGAGAGAGCTTCTGAGCAGAGGCATTGCTGTTCACCATGGCGGATTGCTGCCCATAGTCAAGGAACTGGTCGAGATCCTGTTTGCCCAGACACTGGTCAAGGTACTATTTGCTACGGAAACATTTGCCATGGGTCTGAATCTTCCTACACGAACAGTAGTATTCTCCGGGTACCGCAAGCATGACGGGCATTCATTCCGAAATTTATTACCGGGAGAGTACACTCAGATGGCTGGTCGAGCTGGTCGTCGTGGTTTGGATACTGTTGGCTCAGTCATCATTGTGCCACCAGGAGGCTTGGATGATGCGCCCCCTGTTGCAGATCTTCGAAACATGATCTTGGGAGAGCCTTCAAAGTTGCGGTCGCAGTTCCGACTGACATACAACATGATTCTCAATCTCCTTCGAGTAGAAGCGTTGAAGATTGAAGAGATGATCAAGCGCAGTTTCTCCGAGCATGCTACTCAACAGTTGCTCCCCGAGCATGAGAAGGATGTGAAGCTGGCACAAGCAGATTTGGCCAAGGTCAAGCGAGACTCTTGCGAGATCTGTGATGTTTTAATGGACGAATGCCACCAAGCTTCCCAAGACTTCAAGCGACTCACATTCGACCTATACAAGGGTATGTTGGCCATTCCCATAGGACGCAGGATGTTCTCGCAGCATAGACTTGTCGTCTTTAACTGGGACGGTGTTCGCTCTATTGGTATCCTTTTGGCAGACGGAATTAGTAATAAAGGTACTGCCGAGGACCCTACATTGCATGTCTGCGCCATCAAATCACTTCGGGACCGACGAGATGCCACCGATCAGCTTCCCTTCATCCCTTCATTCCGCAAATACTTCCACGAGCTTCCAAAGTCCAAGAAGCGAGTGCAGACCAAGACTCTACATGTTCCTCTCAGTGATGTGGAGTGTCTTACAAGATGGGTGACCAAAGGTATCGTCCCCGAGATCTTCCAGGGTGGAGATGGTTATCATCAAGCGAAGGATCGACTTCAAGATCTTTGTGGTTCGTGGGATGATAGATGGGAAGAGTTGGATCTGTCTCGAATCAAGCAATTGCAACTGCAAGAGATTGTGGAGAAGAGGATTGCCTTGGTCAAGACGATATCGAAGTCGGCAGCTGAGAAGTGCCCGGACTTCTTGAAGCACGTAAGTTCGCCTCACCCGTGTGATAAAACTTTGATACTAACACACGCTACAGTTCGCTATGTGCCACGATGAGTGGCTCATCAAGGAGCATATCTCTCAGCTAAAGCAGTCACTATCTGACCAGAATCTTCAACTTCTACCTGATTACGAACAGCGAGTCCAAGTGCTCAAGGAGCTTGGTTTCATTGATGACGCCACTCGGATCCAGCTCAAGGGCAAGGTTGCCTGCGAGGTTCACTCTGGTGACGAACTGGTTCTTACCGAGCTTATTCTGGACAACGTCCTTGCCGACTACGAACCTGCAGAAATTGCGGCCCTCCTGTCGGCATTTGTATTCCAAGAGAAGACCGATATGGAGCCTTCTCTGACCGGCAACCTCGAGCGCGGAAAGGAGACCATTGTTGCCATCTCTGAGAAGGTGAACGATGTTCAAACTCGTTTACAGGTCATCCAATCGGCCGACGACTCTAACGATTTCGTCTCTCGGCCACGCTTCGGTCTCATGGAGGTTGTGTATGAGTGGGCTCGGGGTATGAGCTTCAAGAACATTACCGGCTTAACGGACGTCCTTGAAGGCACGATTGTACGAACAATTACGCGACTGGATGAGACATGCCGTGAGGTTAAAAATGCAGCGAGAATTGTGGGTGATCCAGAACTGTATCAGAAGATGCAGCAGGCGCAGGAAATGATCAAGAGGGATATTACGGCAGTGGCAAGTCTCTACATGTAGACCCAGCATGGATGGTTTGGAGTCTGGCATTTGCATCGAGTACGGCACGCAGTGATGGGTAATGAATGTCACAACCGGGTGTAAGAAAACTGGGAGCGAGTGTCATGTCTAATGTGTGAGTGATATTCATAGCCAATCAAGAAGAAAGAATTTCGTTCATTCTCAACTTGGAGATGAATCAATTTATATCGCCAACAAAACCCCAACACCAAACCATAACCAAAAAAAAAAAACACATATCTCTGAAAGTCGACCGTTATTTATCTGCCATGTCTCCTATCGCTCAAAAGAATGGACATCTAAAAGGCCCGTGTTAAGCAAACCCTTCGATGGGTAGCAAGACTGATTATGCGCGCAGAGCTCGCAGTCTCTGTTGCAGCTTATCCTCTTCTTCGGCTGTGGGCTCATTGGTCTGCTGGGGCTCGGCGTTGGAGGGTGTCGCTTGGTTGAGTTCCTTGCTGAGCTCAAGGCCAGCATCGTCGGCCAGCTTGCCGAGGAGCTCGTGAACAGCATCCTCGCCGACCTGGGTAGAGGTAGACTGGGTAATTGCGTCCTGGTAAATGCCGTTGGACATGGCGTATTCTTCGTTTTGCTGCTTAAACTGCTCGAGGGTAACGAGGGTCTATGTACAATTGTTAGTCCTGGTTCGGCATTGGGTAGATAGCGACATGCTGACCTTTTCGGGGTTTGTGTTCTTCTGGGCCACATTCATCGTTCGTGATGACTGGGCCATCATCTGGGTCATGCGGTTCATGGAGTTGTTGGCCTGGATCTGGGCGGCGGACAACTCAGCCATATCGGCCATCTGATCCATCTGCTGGGCGAGGGCCTGCTTGGAGAGCAGCATCTTGGCCTTCTGGTAGGCCTTTTGCGTCTCGCCCTTCTTGAGGAGTTCCTGGATCTGCTTCTTGAGGATGGGATCCTGCTTGGCGGCCTTTTGGGCTTCGCGGCGAGCCTGCTTAGCTTGGAAGCGAGCCTGGAACTCGACTTGCATGTCGCGGGCCATCTGACGGTTCGACATTTTGGGCGGTGTTGGTCTGTGGACTCGGGAAGATAGTAGATGTGGGCGAGGAGGGATTTTACTGTCGCGTATCGAAGTTGCAAGAGGTAGCAAATGTCATGTGAGCGTGAAACTTAGGTTCTAGTAGGCATGGAAGCGCCGAAGGTCTGGAACCGGACTTGCGATGGATGGTTGGGTTGGATGGTTGGATGCGGGGCGCGACTGGATGGGCGAATGACGCAACGCAAAAGACGGAGGCGGATAATTCTACGGAAAGATAAGGCGCTGACTGTGGCTGTGGTATGCACAGCCACTGCGAAATATTTTGTTAACATTGATACAGGGTAGCTTCATTTGAAGTGAATCGATCAAGAGAAGGGGAATGACTGTGGTGACTGTGAATGGATTTCTCATGGCAGTGATTTTGACTCGTGATATTAACAAGAAGAACTCGGAAGTATTAACTAATACCAACCAGTTTTTTATCGAAAAAACAGCAACTTACAGCCAAGTTCATGATGATTACTGGAGGGAGTGAATTGGTTTATAAAGATATACGATTACCACCTGCCGCTCGCTGAAACCACATACATGGCAGGATCGCATTTTGTGAATGACTGTCATAACAAGCGTAGAGTGATACTGGGAAGTGGATTTTGGTTGAGTAAATATTATTGGCGGTAGTGTAGTAAGAGCGAGATGCAAATACAGACCTCAAAAGTCCTCGCTTCTCAAGACCGTTGACATAGTAGGTATGCATCGGCACATAATAAGTAAACCTTATTGATTACTCAGGGACACAGAGTTTAGATGTGAATAGAAGGGTTCCAAGTTAAGTAATCCTAGCTTAGTGAGCTACTATTAATTGCTCTTTTGGACTGTTGATGGATGGATGAGGATGAGTTCAGACACGTGGGTTTCGGCAGAGCACGTCGCAAATGGGCTAGCAGCAACGGCAGTTGTAGCATTGCAACGCTGTGGTAGTAAATATAAACTGCTGGAAAGTTACGTCGGTATTAAGACATGAATGATTAGAGTTTAATTGGAGCTGTACTGTACTCCGTACGCCGGCTTGAGCTGCTAATATTTTATACTTGACCGAGCTGTATAGCACGTTATGCGTCGGTGCGCAAGAAACAATTCTCCCAATGTCTGGTCCTGGTATCCGTAGTAGGCGGGTGGTGCCGCGGCGGCGACGACAGAGGCTGAGAGTGATCAATGCGACAATGCTCAAGTTTTGGTCGACAAGACTTGACTCGCCGGCTCGCGGAGATTGATGATGGGTAAACTCGTATGGACATGTCTAATGTCACGAGAGTAAAGTGGGCTTATCGTGTTTCCACTGCCTTCTCACGGTATGGGACTGACACAATGGGGAACGCGTCTATGTATGTAATTTGAGATGAGATTGATTTCACACTGCAACATGGCGTAGCGATGGAATACGGCCCGGCAGATATTGAATGGAGTCTCAGATTAATTAAATGGTTCAATTAAGCTCAGATGAGGGTGATATGGATATTGCAAACAAGGGGTCCGCTACGTTTTGGAATGAGAATACCCACCAACCAACTCCTTTTGCGTCTAGAACTTTGAGAATTCGCTGGCGCGCAACTACTTTGTATTCGTCGTGCCACTATTGTCTGGACTATATCACTCCGGCGGAAGAACTATCGTTCGCGACAGGAGGGGAAGCTGGGGAGGCATGAGGCGAGCTGAACAGAGTAGCGTTCGTTATCCTTGGACCTTGGGTGGAAGGGCCAGGCCAGGAAAGGGGTTCGTTCGTTTTTGAAGATCAGGGTTGAGCAATACCTGTGACAGGCAGGGGACAAACGGGAAGATCTGACTGTGAAACATGTTATACATACTCCTGAGACAAGGAGGAAACGAAGCAAGGGAAAAGTAAAGATGTTTGATTGACGCGCTTGAAGCAATCTGCGTCTCTCCCTGTCACTTTACCGTTGGCATGTCTCTCCCTTTCGCGTCTCAAGAATCCCTTGCTGTGTGTCAGTAACCGTAGACTCGCCTAGATTCCCGCTCCTTGTGTACGAGATCTTGGGTTCAGTTCGGTTTCGCCAAGAAAGGGGCCCGGCTGAGTCGTAGCGAGCGAGCGAGTACCAACTGCATGGCATAGCATGGCTGGCAGGCAGCCCAGCCCAGGGAAGCTGGCTGGGCTGAAGCTCTGGCTCTGAGCTAGGGTACCTAGCGTCCCATTCCAAACAACGGGGATGTGATCCGTCAAGAAGCCGGTGAAAATGAAATGGCCATCCATCGTTGTCGACAAAATCTGCATATTCGCCCTAGTATGACATTGAGGCTTGCAAAGTTGAAGCTGATGATGATCCGACTTTACCTGAGACTTTGATTCTCGGACCAAATAGTCCCAGCCGCCAAGACATCAATCAAATCAGCTCACCGCATTATGTATGTATGTTGTCCATGGCGGGGCTATGGTGAGGGGGATTCATGGATAGAAACCTAGGTAGCTATATCGCCAATCTTAATGCATATCAGACCGACTTCTTCAAGGTCAAGGTTTATGTTGCAAGGCGACGTCGGCTGATGTTATATGTATGTATGTAGTAGGTGGTGCCTGCACAAGCTGAACTCAAAGCGAGAATTTTGATGAAACGTAAAATAACTGTGAAACCGTAGGTAGCTACCAGGCACAAACTTCAGCCATCAGTATAGTAGTGATAAGCAGAGAACAAAACCAAGTTCAATAATGACGGTTCGATAATGGCAATTATTATTATGGAGCCTTTGGTGGATAAGTATGGAAGTCTATAGAATTCCAGCCATCTTTTGCCAGCGAAACAAATGGAGGAGGTGGTATTCTGGTGGACTTGAGTTTTAGTGAAATGCACTTTGAGTGCTGACGGATACGTCCCCGGCAGGGCCGGCAGCTTAGCTTAGCTTAGCACATAGGTCGTTTTCTTTTCTTGGAACACGCACACGAGGTCCACTCGATGAGGCGTCGGTCAGCGTCAGCCCAGTATCTGATGGTGGTGAGCTTACTATGTTGTGTGCATGTACGAGGTCTGCAGGCAAATAATATCTAAATGCGTCGTTACGATATTCGCCTGCTACGTAGTACCCCCGCGATTGTTTCTGATCACTTGCTTTTGTTTAGGTTTGATGGGACAATTCCTTTGGGCTATGTTGAGCTCCTTTCGGCTGCATACCAACCAGAAGAAGGGGATGTAACACCCTCAGACTCAAAGTGCTGATGCTTCTCAACACCGCCATTGAAATGCATCATGCCTTGGCAATCACCATCATGGACGATAATGCCAAAGCCATTCATTCTGCTTCCCTGCATTAAGTTGGTGGATTTCTCCCTGCCTGCGTGGCTTGGGTGGATTGGCGGGCTTGGTGGAGAGCTGACAATAGCCGGCTGACTGTAACTATGTTGTGTGACGACTACCTACAGACTATGGGACGCCGACTCCATATCGTGAGCGCTACTGTAAGTCGATCGATAGGCAGTTGAATGTTTGGCTGACTATCTATCCATTCCTCCGGCCTCCTTCGCCCGTCTTTCTCTTGATATGATCGCGTCATGGTGCAGACCCAAAACGCATTGAGGCAGCAGATATTGGATAAAGGGAATGATCAAAGTAAAAGACAAAAGCTTCTTTGCTTTGATAATGTTGATCCATATCAGAACAATGCGTCTAATAGTTGGTACATGCCTAGTTGGTGGCACTTACGCAAAGTTGTACCTACGGGCATTGAAAGAATCATGACATTTCAACACTAGGTAGGTAGGGTTTTCCCCATCTCAACAACTCATGGGAATGCACGCACGGGCTGCATCGCACCACGCAGGGAGACAATGGCTGAAGCGTATTGACAAAAGGCGGGAGTTTGCTTATCTTACGCTATGTACATATCTGTATGTACGAATGGACGTATGGATGGTAGGCTCTAAAATTAAAGCCACCAACTCGGGAATTACATTTTTGTTACACGAACCTCAATATTGCTTCCTATCTAGGTAGGTATTGACCTTTATTCTCATTCAGCCGGCAGGGATACAATCAGTTCAGTTCATGATATTCTGGACTCGGAACCATTTCAAATCGAGGCACGAGGAGCAACTCGGTCCGTCACCCACCTTACCTAGGTAGTTACTGAATAGACAGACAAAGAACGACCGGTGTATCTATCTATCTAGCACCGCCGTGGCCCCCGTGTCCGTCAACTTACGGCGGGCTCAAGTCGTGCGTGGCATGGCATGGCATGGATGTTTCACGGGCTCCGATTGATCAACCCCCCCTTTTGGAAGCTCGAACAGCCGATGGGGCTTTACAGAGCGCGCTGTGTCAGATGCAATCCGCCAATGAGGTCTTGATGTTAGGGCTGGAGCTTTCTCAGCCCCCCTGCAGTCGAGTTGAGTTGAGTTATGTATTGAGCCATCGTTCTGGAGTCTTCCCCGGTGGAGTGGGGTTGACTCGACTTGAGTGGGAGTGGAAACCTTAAAGGTTGCGTGCGCAACTTGCTGCTTGCGCCCCCTGAAATGTTCTAGCATGGGCCGGGATGGCTTGCGAGACAACTCTATCCCTGCACCAAAAGGGTCCTATCCGAGGCCACCATCCCGTGTTGGCGTCTTCAGGGGGAGCCATCTCAGGGGTTTGTGCCTCAGGCATCGAGATCCCACCACCTGTGCCCCTCCAAACTCTCAACGTGTCCTCAAATGATAAAGAGGGCCTGTCCGCACCATCCCAAGCTGTATGTTAGACCCAAACCGACCGACAAGCACCCAGTGACTGGTTGCTAATAGAGTGAGCCGCGAAGAGAACAGTCTGTCCTTTCCTTCCATTGCATCCTCTTGAAGCACCATTCGTCATCGCCATCACCTGACCTGACTCATCCTTTCGACCAAGGCAACCGCAATCGAGCCTAGTCACTGACTCACACTTGGTCAAGTCTTGTGATGGTGGAACGTCGCTGCCTGCATTCATACAACGTCTAATAACAGTTACCCTTTCTCCATAAATTCAATTTATGGTGTATATCTGATATCAACCCTCTCTTATCCTATCTATCATATCAGTTGAACCCCAATATCAAACTAAACCAAACACACCTACCTAATCACACACAAACACAAACATGGAGTTCCAACAAACATCACCAATCCACAAGCTCGAGCTCTCGCCCGCCGAGTCTCTCATGTCAGCTCCCGGAGACAGTTTCACATCACTTTTCGGTGCCACCACTCCCAGCACCACTTCAACAATGAACCCAATGGACATCATGACACCACAGTCCTGTATTGAGGACCATATGTCCTCATTGCCTATCATCAAGCAAGAAGAGGGCGTCACATCAATACCCTCTCCATCGCCTGCCCCTGAGAAGAAGGCCACCAAGAAGAGAAAGTCGTGGGGCCAGGTCCTCCCTGAGCCCAAGACAAACCTCCCTCCCAGGTATGAGCACTTGGACAAGTTAAAGCCATGTCGAGAACGGTTTCACTAACACCCAATCCAGAAAGCGAGCAAAGACTGCTGATGAGAAGGAGCAACGCCGAGTTGAGCGTGTTCTACGCAATCGTCGTGCGGCCCAGTCCTCTCGCGAACGCAAGAGACAGGAGGTCGAGCAGCTCGAGAAGAGGAACAAGGAACTCGAGGCTGCCATCCAGCACGCTGAACAGATGAACGCCCAACTCGTCATGGAGCTCGACCAGATGCGACGCTCGTCTGGTCTTCCTCCACTATCACAGGAGCTCTTCACTCCTCAAACTACACACAAGCCTTTCGAGGCAACCGTTTCTCCTAGTGCCACTGTCGACCCATCGGCACTCTCCCCCTGTCTATCACCTGTACCCGAATCATCTGAAGAGATCCCTCTACAGGAGCCGTTGAAGGAGGCTCAATATGAACAGACTGAAGGCACCTCTCCCGACGTGACACAACATCCTGCCGCGATGTTGTCCGACCTGCAGTGTCACATGTCGGCGGAGATGTCCCAGTCGTTCATGCCATCCCGAGCCCCGATGCCGCCAACTTCGCTTTGGCTCCTGCCACTTCAGATGATGCTGCTTACAGCCTCGGCGACTTTGAACTTCTGCCATCGACCTTTGACACAGATCGCCATATCCTTGAAAACGGGTACCTCTCTTCTCCCAACTCCTCAATTATTGGCGACCATTTTATGGGTGGTGACGCGCCCGCGTTCAACCTCAACCAGAGCCTCAACGACGAGTTCGACATCAGTGAGTTTCTCAACGACGACGCAAACGGTATCGCCGCAGAATTCAAGGCAACCCACAACGCCGCTGCGAACTTCAGCCACGAGCCCCAGTTCTACGAGCCTGAGACTCAAGTCCCTTCGGAAAATCTTAACCAGCAGCCCCTCCCTGGCGCGTCCTCTAGAGGATGCGACGTTGGCGGCATTGCGGTTGGTGTCTGAGGGATGCGAGGACAGGGTCGAGAACTTTAGGCGCGGAACTGACGCATCGCGCGGCCAAGATGAGTTGACAAGATATCTGTCTGATATGACTTTGCCGTCGCGTGAACTACTGATGACCATCCTCTGGACCATCCGGTCAGAGGAACGAAGAATTCGCCGAGAGACAAGTCAAGTTCTCGACCCACGAACTCGCTCCCGATTACGTGGACACCAACCAACCAAAAAATCTGTTTTGCCAATTATATCGGAGGAGGAGAGTAATTGGGTAGAACGATCGTGAGGGGTTTCCTTTACGATTGTCTGTCTACCATGATACGATAATGTTCTGTATTTTAGCTAAAACGGTTGCTGTAAGGCGTCAAAGGATCAATGTCCCAGGGGGGACTGGCAAACAAGCCTATCGGTTAGGTCTTTTGTACAAATACAATGAACCGCTCAAAAGAGCGCATGATCTTAACTTTATCTGTTCCTTCTCGTGATATTTGATCTGTAATATGTTTGTGTCTGCATGGCCAATACTTGGTCTTCTCAACATCAATACTGATCCACTGCCATTAATATTCGAATAAGCCATCTCGAAGTATTTCATAAAGTAGGTAGCATAAAGATCGATGCTTTCAGAAGGATCGGGGCATTCATACGCTCAGTCAAGATTGATGGATCGTGGCATGCGACATTGAGGGCATACAAATTCGCGTTCATCTCAACACCACACACCTGAATTTGCTATCTATTATTCTCACCACAAGCCATCCATCTCCTGCATGGCTGCCTCTTCATCTTCGAAGCTGCTCCCACCATTATTGTTCCCTTTGGACGTTTGCTTATCATGTTTCGGTGTCTGGTCGTGACTTTCAGCCTCTGCCATCAAGGCATCCAAGTCATCTTCATCCGGTTCAGCTCGTGGCGCTTCTGGTTTCTTTGTTGTGTCTTGTCCTTCTGCCTCGGCCATGAGTGCATCTAGGTCATCTTCACTTGGCTCTGCTTGCGCAGGGTTTGCCTTTGTTTTCTGGGTTGTGTCTCGACCTTCTGCTTCGGCGATCAGAGCCTCAAGATCGTCTTCGTCGGGAACGTCATTGCGGATAGGGACAATTGGTCGAGAGGCTCGTGGCGTGGCATCATAAAGGTCATCATCATCTGGCACGTCTGGATCCTGCTCTGGTGTCTTTGGTCTTGCGGTTCCAGTTGTTGGTCCTGTAGACCCCTGCCTTGCAGGTCTTGATGTATCGTTATCGACAAACGGGTCATCCTCTTCATCATCTGCAATTGTGTCTTTGGGCTTGCTCTCGTTGATGTACTCGCTTCGTGCGATCGTGACTCGTTTCTTGTGGCCTGCCTTCTCGACCATCGCAAGTGCGTCGAGGAATTTGGCTTTTGGGAAAAGGTCGTCGAGCCATAGCTGGTAGAAAGATAGAAGTCGAGAGGCATCTGAGAACTAACATCGGGCGTTAGCTTGTTTGAAGCATATCGATTGCTTCATTGTTACATACTTCATGACCTTTGCCTTTAAGCTTTAGGTTTTTCGCCCTTCGTCGTAATTTGGGTATTCCTTTGGGACCAAGTAACCTGTTGCTGTGTCAGAATCGCCAATATAAAACACAGAGACTGCATTTGTACGAACCTCTCTTCATCGAGTTTGACATTGGGAACTCGAGCTCGCTTCTTGACATCGATCTCCTTATCAATTCCTAGGCCAGAATCTGGCTCTTTGCGCTTCTTGCTTGCTGCTTCGGGAGGAGGCGAGGCGAAGGGGTCGTCAGAAAAGTCGTCAACATCGTAGTTATCAAGCCCGTTGGCGGGATCTGAGTTTAATGTAGGCATTTTGAACTTGCTGTTATGGGAATATGTTGAGAATCGATAGACTCAATTGCTGCTCAGACGCGTCTCCCGAAAGAGAGACGCGTCGTGAGCTTAATTGATTCGCAACCCCACCATGTTTCACGTGACCAATCATGACCAAGTTTGATGAGCTGACCATTCACGTGACTGTATCCTCAGGCATCAACCGCGGGCTCCAGCTTCTGAATGTACCGAAACCGACGACCTCGAAAGGCTTGGTGATAGTTAGCATTCAAGGAATTGTCACGGACGACGCATCACACAATGGCTGAGACCGCGACCAAGCAGGCGACCCCGTCCTTTGTCGGGACCAGCAAGGTCGTCCAGACCGAGTATCCCGTGAGTGACGCTGCAATTGATTGACAAAGTAATTGCAATTGCAAATGCTAACTATGGGATGATGATATAGCTCATTGACAACGACCCGTACGTAACCTGAACCCTTCCGATGTCTAGCGACGACGATGATGACGACGGACGCGAATTGGTTGACCGAATTGCGTGGATTGGGACTTTGGATTGCGAGCTTTGGTTGCTGATCCTCGACAGTCACTTCAAGCGAGTCGTGGGTTATGCCCGTACCTCTGATTACATTGCCGGCGCACTCGCCACTGCTTTCGCCCCCGTTGCCCTTTACACCCTCGAGAAGTTTGCTCCCTCACATGTCGGAAAGGGTGGTTTCCCCAAGGCTATGCGACTAGCTGGCGGCGTTGGTATCCTGGGTGGCTTTCTCTACTTCTACCAGCGATCGGCCCGTACGTTTTCAACGCCTGGATAGTCTAATATCTCGAACGAGATGAACTAATCTGAATAGTCCGATTCTACGGTGCTACCGAGAACGCCCGCGAGATCGAGATGGATATGCGCGAGATGGTTGACAAGGTTAAGAAGGGTGAGCCTTTATATGGCGTTAGTCGGTTGACCCCTCATATGCAGGGTGTTGCCGCCCGACAGAGCAGATACTCTGCTCTGTTCCTGAGCACAATTCCGTGGTTCAACTTTGTCAACCACAACCAGCACGGTGTCGACACAGCCAAGTACTACCAGCAGGCTGAGCGTGAGCTGGAGGCCGAGCGCTCGTGAGGCAGGACCAGGATGGAGATTAAAGATTACCGAGAGCGATGATGAGGGCTTGTAAGGGAAAAGAGGTGTATATTACCAGCGGAGGAGGACATTATCTCCCCGGCCTGGCGAGCTTTTTTGTGAGATGGAAATAGATTCCTTGAACCATTCATTGGTTTGCGCGAAGTGCTTGTGTCTTGATTATCATCTCATGCTGGATTTCAACCAGTCTCATTATTATCATCAGGGGTCAGTTTTGATGCTGACTTGGTAGGTTGGTTATGTCTATGAAGGAGTAAACGTGAAAGTGTAGAAACTCAGACACTCCAAGACCAGTAGAGCCGTATGCCTTCAGGGTATTCACTCTCATATTTCTATGAGAGTAAAATTACGAAAGCCTGACCGGTCACATGCTCTATCACCATATCTCAAGTAGAACTCATATATACAATCGTCCTCACATGGCAAGTCCGTCTAATTCCGTCCAAGTCCGGGCCTCATGATCAGTTGCTGTCGGGGAACGGCCAACTCCGTCTCGGCCACCAATCCTGACCAATCAAGGCTTGTGTAATATAATACGATCCTACCAAACGACACACTCAATCCTTTAGCCAAACACCGGAACAGATTTTTTTGTGTCACTGAAATTTTCATTTCTCTTGTTCTTTGATATATATTTTGCCGTGCGATCAGGTGAACTTGAGACTAAGCAGTGGTGTTAGTAGCGGCTTATCTCACCTGGCAGCGTAACTACCTACCTATCTATCTAAACGAATAACCTCATATAATGGCTTCAATTCAAGCAGAACCTTCCATGGATCTCCCCGTGATAGACCTCGATGTCTATCTCAACAACCCTATTGACTCAGAGGCCGTCCAAGAAGAGTGCCGAAAAGCAGCCAACGCCCTCATTACTTACGGCGCCCTTGTCCTTCATGACAGCCGTGTCTCAGAGAAAGACAATTCAACCTTCCTCGACATCCTTGAGGATTACTTTGCTCAGCCTGAAGAAATCCTCAGGAAAGATGAGAAGCCCGAGCTGAGCTACCAGATCGGTGTCACATTGGAGAACACGGAAAAGCCCAAGTGTGCGGTTGATGAGCCCTGCCTGGACGTCATTCAGAGACTTGACCCATCTCAAAGACCGCTGGATATCTCGGCACACTCGCCTGATCCAAAGTGCAGATTCTTCTGGAGGATGGGCGAGCAACCACCCTTTGAGACCGAGTTCCCTGGGTTGAATGCCGCCAATGTCGTTCCTGAAGCCCCTCATATCAAGGATCGCTGGGAGCCAACTATGAACCAGTGGGGTACATCCATGAAGAGCGCGTACGTCTCTTGGCCCCCCGTTCTTTACTTTGCTTCTCAAATACTGATCAATCGTATAGTGTATCGAAACTCGCGGAGATGACTGCCGTTGGCCTAGAGTTGCCGGCTCACTTCTTCAGTGACGCTGGAAAATATGGGTTAGTTGCCCCTACTAGACCCTATCTATAATAGTCTCAGACTCATCATTATTGGAACAGACCTCATCTTCTTGCACCGACAGCCTCAGACTTGGTCAAATACGGTGAAAAGAACACCATCCTTGCTGGCTTCCATACTGACCTCAATTTCCTTACCATCCATGGACGCTCCCGCTACCCTGGTCTTCACATCTGGGCTCGCAATACTGGAAACCGTATTGCCGTCAAGATCCCACCTGGAAACTATCTATTAGTCCAGGCGGGTAAGCAGATTGAACACATCACTGGTGGTCTGATCAAGGCTGGCTTCCATGAGGTTATTGTGAGCGACAAGACGATTGAGACAATCGAGAAGAGAAAGCGTGACTTTCCGGACAGACCTCTGGTCAGAATTTCAAGTACCTTGTTCTGGCATCTTGGAAGTGATGTTGATCTCGCCCCTGTGCCAAAGCTTGTAGCGAGGGCCAAGGAGGTTAGAGAGCGACAGAAGGAGTTGGGCAGAGATGAGGGACGCCAGGCTGAGTATCCTCCTATGAAGGTTGGACACCAAGTGCAGGAGTGCGTTGACCTTCTTCCCCCAATGACCAAGAATCGATGCTAACGACCCATGTCTCAGAGAACTGAAGCATATTGCTTTGATGACTTGATAAGTCAAAGTTTGCAGGCAACATGCCACTTTGGAGCTATGATTTACGACTTAAACATCTCAAGACCACTTGTTATGAAGACAGGATACAGGCTGTGGGGTGAGGCTCGTTTGTGTTGAACCAGCATGGACACAGCAGCGGATATGCCTTGTTTTACAGTTGCTCAGATATGAAAACACGAGTGCCCTGGTCCTAGCTGAATGTTCACTGCCCATCCTGTGTTCAGGCTCACTGAATGTAACGCGACGAACCGTGTGCATGTCCCATGAGATGTTACTTACACCAGTATCAATGCGGACTTCCAGAAGCATGCCTCTTGGTGAGTTAACCTTCCAGAGATCTTCACGAGCAAGGCAAAAATACTGACCTTCTCCGATTTGGCATTACGCTCAGAATCAAAGTCAAGCATGTTTACAAGGCATCATTTGCAAAGAGGGCAAATTTATAAATCAGAACATCATGGTTTGGTTTTCTTGGGTATCTTTGAGCTCATACTACGTCCACTTGACATACTGACATTTCAAATAGTCTTCCACTCTTCCACATTCTTTCAAGTCTCCTTCTCCCGAGGCACAGTAGTCTCGGGCACCTTGCCGGCCTCAGATCCACCATGATCAGAACCAGTCTCGTCAGGTGCGGCTGTCTGATTCACAGTCGTCTCATTAGCAGGAGGAAAATCTTCACGCCAAAAGTCCTTCTTTCCGTGTGCGAGTCGGTTCATCCAGGGCGGGAAGAAGCCACCAGGAATACGCCAAGTCCAACCATCCCTCTCATCGTAGTTCGGGGGCACGATACGACCTCCAGAGACAACCTTGATGAGCATGACGAGAGTGTTGATCAGTATGTAGGTGCAAATACCAGCAATCAGACCATCGGCAATGGAGTAAGCAAAAGGCATGATAGCAATGGTAAGGAAAGCAGGAACAGCATCACCCATATACTTCCAGTTGATTTCAGTAACGGCGCCGATCATCATAGAACCGACGAGGATCAGAACGCAACCGGTGGCCCAGGGAGGGATAGATGCAAAAATGGGCGCAAAGAAGATTGAGATGAAGAAGCAGATTCCGGCAACCATGGCGGTCAAACCAGTCTTGCCACCCTCCGAAATACCAGCACCAGACTCGACAAAAGCAGTGACAGGAGGAACGCCGAGGACAGCGCCAATGGAAATGCTGAGGGCGTCGACCATATAGGCAATCGAGGAACCCTCAAAGTCCTGGGTAACCGGGTCGACAAGGTCGGCGAAACGAGCCATACCGTACAAAGTACCAGTACAGTCGAGGATGTCAACATACAAGAAGGTAATGAGCGCAAGGCCGAACTGGCCACTATGGCCAGTGATGTTGAATTGGAGGACATTGAGTGTGTTCTTGATCTCATGGAAATCAACCACCTTCTTGAAAAAGTCGAATCGGTCGTTACCAATTGCGTCGTAGGGGAAGTAGGAGACAGGAGTATCTCGCGGCCAAGAAATGATGCTGACAAGCAGGATTCCGGCGATGACGGCACCCTTGACACGGTACATCATGAGCAGGACGGTAAAGATGCCGCCACAGAAGATCCCAATCCACATAGAAGGGTTTCTCATCTTCTGGGAAGAAGGGCATAGTCCAGTGGCAGGGTCCCGAAAACTGGCCTCACAACCTGCCAGTTCCATAGGCGTGGAAACAGCACCAACGATCAGACCAATACCTTCACTATAAGTGAGGCCGATGAGCGTCAAGAAGAGACCGATACCGACGCTGGTGGCAAGCTTGATGCAACGGGGGATAGCACGAGCAAGCCATTGACGCATACCAAAAAGGGCGAGACCGAAGAAGATGAAGCCTTCAATGAAGATGGCTGTAAGAGCAAGTTCGTAGGGAACAGGGCCAGAGCCGTTGGGACCAACAACGGTGTATGTGAAGTACGCATTGAGACCCATTCCAGGAGCGAGACCGACAGGAAGATTGGCAAGCAATCCCATGAAGAAACTGGCCAGAGCAGAAATGGCGGCAGTAGCCGTGACAGCATCACGCTTGACACTTGCAACACACAGCTGGTAGTCCTCGTCCGGCACACATGCATTGTCCTTGAAAGCCGGGCAGACACATGTGCCGCCGGATTCAGAAACAATGGACGAGTTTACAGCAATAATGTAAGCCATGGCAAAAAAGGTGGCGAGGCCGGCTCGAATCTCGGTAAAGAAGAGAGAGCCCTTGCGCTCACGAGGCTAATTGGAGATGATTAGTTGGGAAGTCGATGCCAGAACTGGCTGAGTTGACTTACATGACCGGAGCCCTCGAGTTGGAACCAACGACCAACAGGGCTGGCCGCGATTTTGTGGTTGGTCTTCTCCATCCAACCCATTTTGAAGATTGAATCGACAGCGATATGGGACGGAAAGGTATTCAAAAGTTCAAAAAATCCCGAAAGTGAGAGGACGATTGAATCCGGGGTGCAGCAAGACTCGAGATGAAAAGCTGAGTGATCGGACGACAGGGCCTTTAACTAATGAATGGCGATCCCAGCACGTTCGCTCCTAGCCTCTTTTACAGTTAGTTTCTGTTTTGGCCAAGCATAGAAGGCAGATAGCGAACGGTATGCCTCCGATAAGGAGCGTCGGAGGCGGCCGAGGAGGTTTATATGTGGGATAGGCAATGGGGGTCCAAGGCAGATAAGTCTTAACTGGGGGAGATAAGAGACTGGGGAACTTGGAGCTGACGGCATATGGAGATGGATGGATGGGTTGCCCACTATACAGAGGAGGTTGTACATTGATGCGCAAGTGCGGCTTGAGAGACAAAAGAACCAGGCAAGGCAATGGATGAACTAGACTTACCGAAGGAAGTACAAAGAGGCGTCCCTTGCTATACCTCGTACGTGGTGTAAGGCAACTCAGTAATATATATGTACTTGCAGGTCAATATGCTAAGTAACGTAAAAGGCCCCGATCGTAATTTGTCGAATAATGGCGATGCAATGCGACGACGGACGAGTGTACCGTATCGGGCAAGAGAATAACGCTCCGATATCAAGGGTCCAAAGAGCAAGGAGAGCTAATTAGAAGCCCTCAAGGTTCAATGGGTAAGAAAAGCTCGAAGGAGTTGATCGATCTCTTAGTTTTGACTTTCCTTCCTTGCAGTCCGCAGAAAGTATGGAGTTTGCGCGAGACCCGGTGGGTGGAGAGGGTGTTGGATAGAAGTTTGCAATGTCAGTGATACTGATGCAGATGCAGATGCAACTCAGTACAGCTCAACCCGCTTGGTTGAGCAAAGTGTTGCGAACAAGCAAGAATGAATTGCGATGTTGAACAGAAGAAAAAGAAGAGAGCAGCAAATTTGCAGATGGCAAAATTCGTCGTGCGTGATAGTCCAGCTCCAGATCCAAGATGCTCCGCAAAAATGAAATGGCAAGAACGAATCGGCCGAGGTATTTATTGATAAACAGACGATTTTTCCCATAACCCCGGTTTTTTTCGACCTTTTGAAATTTTTACTACTGCACTGTACCATGCCATGCCATGCCATACCATGAATAGATATCTCAATACCTTTCCCAAAACGTCGTCGCCGCCGCTTGGTCAGCGCCCAGGAACCGCACGCGCGAAAATGCAAGCCATTGCGCGGGTAAGGTAAGGTGGAGTCGGCCGGTTCAAGATAGCGGCAAGGCAAGCGGGTACAACGCCATTCGAGAGGCGACGGTCCAGTAGGAGGACTCGAATTCGTTCGTTGGCCTATCTTGTCTGGTCTGTTCTAACGGCAAAGAGTAAATAAGTGGACGGTGCGAGCGATACTGGTCGCATTCGCATTGTACAAATGGCTGAGTGGATGTAGTGCGTGCGTGCGTTGAAACTGCATTTATCCGTGACTTCATCATGATAATCATTTCCTCGACATCGAGAGGTTCCAGCGACGAGAGTTCGCGGGGCTTTGTTTCGTGCGACAAGGAGAGAAGTGACTCGGACGAAGCACAATTTGCAAAAAGACACAAATGCCGGGCCCGGGTGGGGAGATTAATGTAAGGAGGTAGCATCGATCTTGTGCTTATCTGCTTTGCTGGTCGGTCTGTTACACATGGTGACACGGACGAGCTGAGGATGCAGCTGAGTGAGCACCCTCAGCAGAGGGAAGAATCGGCAAATCAATTTTCTGCAGAAGCCTGAGGTCACGCCGAGATATAACACTCCACTGAGCGAGACTCTGTTATTTACTCATGTTGATGGCGAAATGCTTGACAGCTTCTCCATACTACCACTGCCTGCTCTCCTACCAAACGGGTTGAAGCCTTCGCCGGTACAAAAGTGTTGGAGATTCTTCTCCACCGTTTTAAACGGGCTGTGCGGTTGATTCACATTGTGGAAGTACCTTCGCGTGCGTGGCTGGTGCTGAAACCTTGATGCACCGTGCGCAAAAGTCACTCATGTTAATTGAAGGCCTGAGGCTTGGCCTGTGCACACTGGATGATAGAGACCCTTGATAGATGCCAAGTGTGATAAGAACAAAGATAACGGACAGAGACCCAGAAAGGCGCCGTCCTCCGAGCTTTATCACCTATCCGAATTTCCCCTGCTAACAGTTTTTAGTGAACGAAACACCCAAGACCGATGATCATAACGAGGGCCGAAAATTGATCCGAGAGAAAGAATTTGGATATCAATTGAAACAGTTTTTCGTTGTTGTGTTATCTGACTTCATTTTGGTGTCAACACCAATATGCAGTTCATTGATGGATCACAGAGCCAGCTGAAGTCTGCTTTTTAGAGGAGGGGGAAAAGCCGAATTCAACATACCTTATCCATCAATGTCGTCCAGGGTGTCTCAGTCACTGCATCTCGGACTTATTTCAGTCTGCCCTTGTTCCTCTGATCCTTTAACGTTACTTTGCCTACCTAGTTTTGCCCTTCTTCGTATAACATCAACAGAACTGAGCAATGAATGATGCTACGTGACTATGGCTTGGGCTCAGCTAATGAACTTGGTTACTCAGACCAAATAAAAGGCCCATCTTGGCCCGAGTACAAAACGTGCACGTCTTTCGCTCAACAGGAAGCTCTTTGAGCGTTCTGCATAGTGCAACATGAGTTAGTTAACTCCTGGCCTGCCTCACGGCCTGTTTCAAGCCACCGTCTGCCGGTTGCAAGCACTTCGAATCAACCCTTCCCGCCTTTTCCCCAGATCAAGATGTATCCCCACGCTGCATGTTTCCGTTCCCCGCTCCCAAGGGTCATCCTTCTCATTCTTATCCCGATTTGGTCAACCTTGTTTCGCCCTGGATGACTGTCATCGATCTCCCGAGCTGTGTACAAGCTTGTTCCAAGTCTTTGTCTTGCTGTTGGTCAGTCGATTTGGTATGACGACGGTGCCAACCGACGACGCTCACCGCCATCGATGGCTCTCTCAATGTAGCGTGGACGGAACTTGTAAATCCCGACCTTGTCCTCTCCAAGGGTCAATCAATGGCTGGTTGCCAACGAGTGAGACAAGGCGCCTAACGATACAGACACCAGGTAACACAATTAGGTACACTACGCATGCTGTCAGCTTGCCTTCTTCCAGGTCTCAGTACAGGTGTACCTATATATGTGCCATGGACGAACCCTGCTCCTCGTGCGTCAACGTGTGGTGAAGATCAGCTGAATTGGCGTTGCCGACAAGCCTTATGGTAAAACCTCATATAACACATGCAACCCCAGTCCATCAAAAAGCCATCATCTTCAAGACTAACGGGAACTATCTCTGGAACCTATATAGAATGTTCCAACTCCAAATTTGTCTGCTCCCCATCAGGATGAGCACTTTGATAGTGAGCGCTCAAAACAAAAGCCCTTAATTAGGCCTGTATCTGTGACTGTTGCTACCATGTGGAAGCGTCATATGATACGCTACTCATTTACCCATGGCCACGATGGCTCTTCATAATGCCGGGCAGCCAGACATGTTACTCTCATCCAGTTGTTAGTCCTGTGGATGTATCACAGGCTCGGAGGCCGAACGAAGTCCATCGTAATGACGGAACATTTAAATGTTGAGCGAATGTTAGATTGAAACGTGTGCTTCGTCCTGAAGGGGGTGATTGTACGTTTTTACATAGCCACCAAGAATTGCGCAGCGCAAGATACCCGCCAGCAGAAAACAGGACAACACCGGCATGAGGGTCATGAGAGGGAGCGCCCCAATGGCCTTAGCAGAGCCATTGGAAGATCGCTTCAGTGCGTTATTGGATGCTCGAGCGTCGATTTGTGAGCTCCGGGCCCTTTTCCCAATTGCCTGGTTGGTATTTTCAGTGGCTAAAAGGAAGAGACCCCTTGAGCCACTAGTGAGTGACGTCAATCAGCTGAGCAGCTTGGATCTTATGACGTTAGGATGCAGGGTCTTGCTCTGTTCCCCACGAAAGCTTGTCAAGCTGATGGCTGGCTGGCTGGTATTTTTCTCCGGTAATGCACCTCGACGCCATAATTCTGACCTTGGTTTTGTAAATCAGCGAATTACAACGTTCTATAGGCAATAATAGCAGTAATATACGCGAAAATTAATGATTCACGCTTGAAAACTCATCGAATGACGAACTACCTAGTGCAGCCACCCTCCACCTGTCCCAGAAAATGGGATTCCCGCTATGTATGCAAACCGACAGCCCTTTGATCCTCACCTCACGCCCAGGTCACGACCAGTTGCCATCCAAGCCGCACCGCACCATGCATGCATGGCCTACTATACATATATACATACTGTACCTAACTAAGTCGTGTCTTTCTTTACCGCCTATCACCTGCCTATTACGTTGTTTTATGCAGCCATCTCTTTTCACATAAAATCACGGATTTGCCCCCAACAACTCCTTTCTCTCCACTATCATATGCTTATCTAAGATCTTTCCTGATCATACATACATACTTTTGCTTTCAAGAGCAGTCTCACAACAACAACCTTTTAATCACCAACCACCTAACGCATTCCCGATCGAGCTTCCATCTTCCCCTCCTCCGGCTATACCACCGCTACACCGATGGCCTACTATCGTCAGCCTAGACAGCAGACGCGCCCATATAGTTATGATGATGACTATATAGTGCCGGAGTCTGGGAGGGCTTATGACCCCTACGATGAGCGGAATGCTCCTCCACCTCGCAAAGTCAGAAGAGAACCAGCCATAGATCGTTCGTCTGGATCACCACCTCGCCGTTATAAGTCACAAAGGAGCCGCCGCCCACCGAGCCCCGGTAGGCCGGTGTATCCTGATGAGCCCATGATGGAGGATCGAAGGCCCGATCCCCGTTCCAGGCCTCGCAAATATGAGCCGGAGCGTCGTGGCCGCAGTGCAGGTCCTGATCGTCGAACAAGAGATCTCAGCCCACCACCTTTCGGACCCCCTCCAGATTCACCTCGCCGCAAGGCCCGATCAGCTCGCCCTGATCGCGATGCTTATCGTCCTGAGCGAGAATTTCGCCAATCTTCAAGAGAACCCCGCCCTGGACGGGATCGGGAGTTACCCATCCGTGGAAAGCGAGGCGCACGCCCTGACAGAGACCACCGATTCGATCGCGAAGTTCCACCATCGCAACCGTATGACCGCGAAGCATATCCTCGAGAACCGCCTACACGCACATACCCAGATGAGTTTCGAGAGAAGCGACGGCCCAAGGCTTGGGCTCCTGATCCGGACTCGCCTCGGCGTCATGGGAAGTCGGTATCACCGTCCCCTCGATCAAGATCTCGGGGACGGGGCCGAAGAGCACGATATACAGATTCTGACTCTGACTCGGAAGATGATCATTATGCTGCTGGACTTGGAGCTGCCGGGGCGGGAGCAGGCGCCGCCGCCGCTGCTGCTAGCCGTCGACGTGGACGCTCTCCAGCACGAGACCGTCGTGGGCGACCTCCTGCTCACTCCCCAACTCGTGGTCGACCACCAACCACACAGAAGAATCGAGGCGCTCCCTCCGGTCGTCGCAGTTCTATGCCTGCTTCTACCAAACCGCGCAACGCATGGTGGCAGAACCCTATGGTGCAAGCTGGTGCTCGTACAGCTTTCACTGCTGGTGCCCAAGCCGCAATGAAGTCTGGACATGACCCTGGGCCCTGGCTTGGCCCTAAGGGTGCGAAAGTCGCAACTGCTGCTCTTGGAGCGGCCTTGGTTGATGGCTTCATGGGCCAGAAGCACCCCAACAGTACCAGACAGAAACTTATGAGAGAAGGTGTTAACCTTGCCTCGACTCAAACCACAAAGGTTCCTGAGCATCATGGTCGCTCACGTTCCCGCCATGGCCGCAAATGATCACGACTAAGCAGATAGAGACACGATTTATCTATTTCCCCCGCTGTATATACTGCTGATTGGAATATGACAAGATTGTAAAGCAGTTGAGATAATTTTACGCATGGACTATGAAGGTCACACATTGCAAGTCATGAATTAAAACTCGCTAAGTCGAAGTAGTGTTAGGATGCTTAATGGTAGCATGATGAAATGACTTCTGTAAAATAGTTATGATACCTTTTGATTATTATAGAATTGAGATTTAAGTGTAATTACAAGACCCTGTTACTGACAGCAAGCTGTCATTAAAGGCGTAGGCAAGCAGGCAGCTTGCCTATGCCTTTTGCTCGGTCTTCCTTTTAACCCTCCTTTTAGTCTTGCTTCTATGCCTCTTATAGAGGATTTTAATAATCTTAATAGATACCCTTCGGGTCACTATTCTATTTCTTTAAGATATTATATAATAGTAAAAGAATATAAATCTAGCTA